>MJUU01002928.1:0-17778 GCA_002080025.1 Modiolus philippinarum | reverse complement strand
TGGATTGTGGCATGTGATTGTGGTTTACGGCCATTGTAGGTGTTTCCTGTTATCTTTCTTATATTAATTTCACTGCATAATTTATATATGTCCTTAGTACTGGATTTGGCTTCCTATTTCGGTATTTTTGGTAATGAGTACTTCTTTTCTGACTACTTTTTTGGATTATGGCTTTCCATATTATTTGATTCTAATGCTGCTGATGAGAGATTACTCCTTGAAACACGTGTACAGCATAACGAAATTTACTGTATCTTATGCAACTTCAGTATTTTTGTATTTTTATACATTTTTACAGATCATGCAAGGGAGCCACAACACTTAAGATTCCAATCATTAATACTTATTATCAAAAGGCATCTGTTTCCTTGCGGCTTTATTCACATTTCGATGTGACCACTTATTTATCGTCAATCGGTGGCCTTAGCCACTACCATTTACTTGCACTGTTATTTCAGTGTGATTGTCATCCTTAATAAAAGAAATCAAACTCTTTGAATTGTAGAAAAAACAATTAAGAGTTTTGGTTATGCTTTTTCCTGGACTCCCTGAGGTTCCAATGTCATCTTGTTGCCCCTTTAGTGATATTATATGAAGATTGTGATTTGAAAAAACAAGTATAATATTTGAGTATATTTACTATTCAAAGAAACTGTCACAAGACCTTTACCGTGGGTGCCTGTTGTCAAGTCTTATATCTCCCAAACAACTGATATTTTAGCTTATTTTCAATTTTGCTCTAAATTCGGGTTATCGCCTTTTCTATGTTCCTTCTTATCCAGCTATCGCCATAGTTTTCTACCCTTGATTGACAAGATTTTAATTCCATTTGCTATTTCGTATTGAATACTTGTAGGCCCTATTTCTCATTTTGGCCAGAATTGCTACTCCGGAAGTTCAATAAACACAAGTACAGGGTTCCAATACTGGTTTTAATGCATAAGATGTTATTTATTTCGTAATACGAACTTGTTCACTGGGTTACTACTCTCGTTTTACGTCTTCATTTATCTATTCTATCCCGTACTCATGTTATGTCTCTGTTTTTGATTTTCAGATGTTGCCATTGTCCTTGGACTATTCGTTTTAGGTTCTGTTCTCACTTATTTCATTTCGTAATACGAACATGTTCACTGGGTTACTACTCTCGTTTTCCGTCTTCGTTTTCCAAGGACAAATCAAAATTTAGACCAAAATGTAATAAAAGGGATAACTGGAAACATCTACAACGGCTGAAAATAACAATCGCATGCTGCAACCTACCAGGGAACTACACAGGAAAACACAAATAAGTCAAAGGACAAACGTAAACAACGATAGGAACTCAGGACAGTCGGACTTCGTACCGGTACTAACAAAAGCCAGTGATAGGTTTATACTGGTTTATGGGTAACCAAAACTCCATTTTGTATGTCCTGCTTTCATATAGTGTAATACACATTCGAATAAAACCCAGTACCTGTAGACTTCTTACCCCATGACCACAATTTTGAAAGGACAGAAAAAGACAATACGTAATTTTGTAAGATCAGTCTAGAGGTGCCTAAGTCTGCTGGTAAAACAGTGTCGCACTAAGGAAGAAAAATCAAACTCAAAACTTCCCAAAGAGTTTTGTCAAGAATTATCATATACTTTAGTAGACATCGGCAGTGTGTGTGAAAAATTTTCAGGTCACTAGATGTAAAAGCTAACTTAACGGATGCAAGGAGAATATCTTGTCGATATCCCCTAATACGTAAAGAATGTAAGTTACGTCCCAGCTTCTATGGATTTTTGATAATTTTCTTGCATTTTAACAACATTTCCGTAAAAACGAGGATTAGAAATGCCTTTAGTAATAAACTGTTCGCTAGTAATGCCATATTTAGATATCAAAATGTTCATATCTATTCAAAACTTCTTAGATTATTCAACTACTTTTGAAATCTGTACTACTGTTGTAAAAGTTTGGCTGTGATAGTAAAGTTACGTTCATTAAAATCGTCAAGAGTAGAACAGACTCGTTTGAACTGTACCAGTTGAGAAATTAAACACTGAGGATGGAGCTATAGGAATGTCCAGAAAGGGGAAAATAATAATAATGAAATCAAAATCATCCCTTTTATCATAGATTTTAGTTTTTATTTTACCAGAGTCAATAATGATATTTAGATCCAAAAAAGCGCAGTATTTGAGATTCATTGTAAGCTTTATTTAATTTCAGTTCTTGTGGGCAAATAATGTTTACATAGTCTGAAAACAGAGGATTGTCAATAGTAAGGATATCGTCAATATACCTGATGTTATTGAAAATAGAAATAGATTGATCACTGTTTTGTATGGTTCCAATAAGTTTATCACTCTTTTGTATTATTCCGTGTTGAAGTTTTCTCGTGAAGTCTCGTTCGTAACAGAACAGAAAAAGATCTGCAATCAGAGGTACACAATTTGTACTCATGGGAATGCTTATCACCTGTTGATAAATAGTGTTGCCGAAACGAACAAAAATGTCGTCCTACAACAGATTGAACGCATTAATCATATCATCACATGTCAAGGAACAATAATTATTGTAAGTAATATTAGGGAAGATATCCTTTCTTTTTGTTAGAACAAATGAATTGCAGACCAGAAAATTTAAAAGTTTGATAATTTTACCCAATTCAGATTTAATCAAATTATATGGAAAGGTTGTACGGGGTACAAAAATCATAACTATCGATCTTTTGAATTGATTCTAGTTGATCTAAAACTTCAATACAATTTCACCCTATTAAAGTAATTTAGGTAAAAAAGGAGTATCTCCCTCTTGCATAGCTCTGTCCTTAGCCGATTATTGGCTTTCCTTTTTAGATCCTATTGGTTATTTGTTCTCTTTCAACTTTTACACATATTTCGACTAACGGATTTCCAAATGTTTCGATTCTATCTGCACTGAAGAGACATAAATTGTCGAAATGCGCATATGCAGAAAATAAATTCACAGTAACTTCGGTATTTGTTATTTTACACCAGAGTTTTAGTTTTGATAAGTTTTTTCACAGTATTAGATAACCAACTCCTTTATACAAGCAAGTGAACTAGTTAAGGTAGTTCGACACTAATACACGGCGCATTCGATTGGCGCATTTGCGAAACACAAGTCGGATGCAGAATTGACTTGGTTTTCAAGCCGGAATATTCCTTATTTGGTCTTTTCATTGTGACGTCATAATAGATTGACATACACTTTCCCGCGAATTATCTCCCTTTTACCATAAATATTGTCTGTTTCGTAAACTATATAAAATATCTCTCTTAATCAAACGGTGACATATAGATTTTATCAGCTCAACTTGTAGCTGAAATGTATACCTCTGAAATGTCAAAAAATTTAAAAAAATCTGTCTGGTGTTTATTCCGTATGGAAGTAAAACAATAAGCATGTTCTCACAGATCCCTATATATTCTTTGTAAATATTCCTGAAAAATGCGGAATTTGGCCTGATTTTCAAAGCCTGATAACAGGAAAAGATGATCGGTGACATCTCATTTTTATTTTATTTTTTGAACAAATGGACTAAGAAGTACAAAATATTTTAAAATAAAAAAAAAATCTGTCTAATAGTTTACCTTAAATGGATGCATAAATTAGTAGTAGAACACTTAGTAGATGCCGAAATGAAACTATGTTTGAAGGTATTTTTGTGAAGCTTAGGAACCAAGTACATGGCAGGCAAAGTGTTATCTTTAGGTGGAACTTTAAGCTTTTCTGTATCCTTATAATGTTTGTTAAACCTTTTTTGTGTTAATTGGTACGTTTGATAGTGTTTGACTTGTCCAGTGCATTCTGTTGGACATCGATGTAGTATTTCTTTCAGACGATAGCAACTTTGTTGAAAGCCTTGTCGTCAACAGGTACAAACACGTATTTTTACTAAGATCCTTCAATTGTGACTTAATTATATCTACATATAGCTTAAGGGGTGACTCAACATAATTATCTTTATAAAACCAATTCTGTTGGTGACCTTGGTACAAAAAAGGATCAATATAACACTCCTTCCTCACTAAGTAAATTACATACATTTTAAGACTGAGGCCAACAAATTGCCAGGACATCAATTTTTACGAAGGTTGTATAAAAAATATTAAATATGATGTTCACTGTCGAATGAATGTTAATATAATATATACTAGAAATTAAAGCATTTTTCTAGTTAGAATAATTCATCGAATCTTGGTCGTCCGATTATTCAATAGAAGCTTTTAAGGGAATTCTTGCACACGTTTTAAATTTCCAAGGATGGAAATTACCATGAAATGAATTTTACTATAAAATGCACCATCTTATTTTGAATAATTTAAATTTGGCTTCTACTTAAAAATCGCCTTAATTTGGCTATTACTTAAAAATCACCTTAACATTAAATAGACTTACGTCGTATTGTGGAACATTTAGGACTGGTTCCATTGATTGACTGGAAAAATATTTAATTCTCGTCCAACGGTGTATTAAAGAGTATATATTTAATTCAGACATGTAAGGTTCTCATTTGTTCTCATTTACTCTAGGTTTGATTCTAATGCTGCTGATGAGAAGATACTTTTTGAAACATGTGTACAGCAAAGAATTTTTTTAATCATTGAAATCACTGTGTCAATGCAACTGTTAGTGGCCAAGAGGTTCCAGAAGATATTGACTGGCCCAGTATTCAGTTTGTTAGAAATGTAAAGTTACCTTGAGTTCCTTTCTTTCTTTTTCTTTTTTGAAATTTACTGTTTTTATCAAAATTCTATTGGATTTTAGCTTACCATATAATTTGATTCAATACTACTGATGAGAGGTTACTCCCTGAAACAAATGGGTCAGTTTTGTATTTTTTTTTTCTTGTAGGTTATCTTGCTAAACTACACTTAAATGGTATAAAGAGAATTAATCGAGAGCTCAACGGAAATATAGATTCAACTCAATTTGAAATTGAAAATGAGCTGGTTGTCAATACTGGTATAGAAAGTTGTAGTTATGTCCAAGTATGGGCAAAAGCAAAGGACAACTGTACATTTCATATACGTAAGTGTAGACAAGAGCATTGAATTGTAAATTCAAGAGAGATACGGGAAAAAACAGGGAAAACATAAAAAAAAATACCAAAGTTATTATATCTTTTCTTTTCTCAGACAGCAGTTTTGAAAATCTATGTATCTTCTGTGCATATCAGATGAAATAATTTCGAAACCAATACAGATGTATATAATAGAAAATAATTTAAGAAAAAAGAGACTATAAATAGAATGTCAAAATCAAGTAAGATTAGAGATTTTATGTGTCAGTTGTTTCTTTAATTTCAAGTTCATTGGTATAGATCTGATGCAAATACTCCTTAAATATAGGATTATTAAGAGAAAGTACATCGTCTATGTAGCGGAAGCTGAAATTAAAGGACTGGACTTAATTTTTTTTGTTTTCTTTGTATAAGCCCTTGGCCTCGTACGTCAGCTAAAAGTGTTGCACAATTAGTTCCCATAGGAATCCATATTGTCTGTCGGAAAACATGGTTTGTTTCTTCTACTTACAATATGAAAATAGACATATTACCCTGTTTTATGTGGAATTATCCGGTACAAAGTCCTGCTGTCCCGAATTCCGATCGTTATTTATGGTTGTCTGTTGTCTTTTTCTAGTTTTTCCTGTGTAGTTCCCTGGCAGATTGCGGCATGTAATTATAATTTTCAGCCATTGTAGGTGTTTCCATGTTATCCATTTTTTAAACATTTATGTAGTGATTAAAACCAAAGGATGATCATTGTTTAGATTCTCCGACTGCTCTTTTCTTATCTATTTAAATACGTTACAATTTATTTGCACTTGGACCCCATTTTTTCATAATTTCATTTTTCACATAGTTATGAGAATTCTGACAATATACAATAAAATTTAAAAGTCCTATTTATTTTGTCATATTCATTCATGTTATGACCTTGCTTGTGATAAACCAATGGACATTTCAGAACAGTTAAGATCTACCAAGATTAAGACCACTTGTATCTCTAAAATATATACTGAAATCACAAGGACAAAATGGGAATTTCTATGTGTTTCAAAATTAACATAAATCACTTTTGGGTTTATTTAAATTCATTATGGTAAACAGTTTCAAAATACGGAAAATAATATTTAGTGTCTGTATTGATTTATTTATATTCCAGATGATTTGGACTTAACACTTCAGTTTGAAAGAGAAGAGCGGTTTTATGTACACGAGGGAAAAGAAATGAGTTGTAAATACACCACAGACCAAATCAAAAATATATGTGAGAAATCCGCACTTAGTATTGTAAACTATTGGACTAATGAACACATAATTGCACTGATGTTACGTCCTGAATGAACATTGTACTCAGCACAAACTATAAAAAGACTATTATTTCAGGATGGAAACAAATTCATCGGTAACTCTTTTTTCTTCATGGGGTCGAATTATGAAAATAACACAACATCATGTTTTGTACGTTACGTATTAAATAAATGTGTGTAATTTTATTAGATAATCTTGCTTCATTTGATATAGCTCGTAGGAAATATGTCTCCATTGAGATTTGAATTTGAACATCTATGACAGAAATTTTGAGACCGAAATAACAAACAGAATTTGATTTCCAATTGTATATTTTTTTAATGAATTTATTGGCAAGAGTTAAGATATATTATATACAATGTTTTCAGACAGATGACAGATATAAGTAACAATATTATTTTGCATCAGGTAGAATAATTAAACTAAACAAACAACTAATAAAAAAACTACAACAGAAAACTAAATTTGATCAAAATATACTGACTTCAAGGTAATTAAATTTAACCGTTTTATCAAAATATATTAGTGGGGAGGTAATTAAACTGAGACAATTATAGTATTACTAATAATGAAATAAAAACAGATTGCAGAAAGTCACAGATGGGATATCTCATTCACTCACCATTCAAAATATTTTCATACTAAACAATATATTTACATAATAACATAAGTATGTTGTGCACACTATAAAAACACAGTCCACTTGTGATGTGCACAACACAGAAAAATGAAATTCAAATCGTTTTCTCAACCACACCTGTACCTTACACACACCAAATATAACATTCCCATTAAATGTCTTTCTGCATCATTTGAATAATATGTTTGTGTCTACTATGTTTCAAACAAAGGAAGCCAGGGGTTCCAGCAGATATTAGCTATTTCTAGTGATTTCCTATTAAAATATGTATCTTTTTCTAATATTAAATTTTCCTTTAAATAGTTTTTTAAAGCCCTAAAATTGATATTTTCTTGTCGAAATTTTGATCTATATATATAAAACTTAGTTATTGTAATCACATTTCTTACATAATTCATGTCCGATTTTTGAAGAATTCCAAACAGAACAATCACTGTATTTAATAGTCTCAATCTCTTGCATGCAAAATGTGCATTTATTTGTTTCAGATATCTTTAATTTTTATGTAGAAAATCATTGGTTCCTAATATCATATGAGTTATTCTATATTGAAACCACTATAGTTTTGAATTTTTTGTAATACTGAAAGGAAGGGTATGTTTATTTTTCCGATTAAATTCATTGTTGAGTATTTGGGACCATTGAAACTCACATTTCAATTCTGGAGTTTTATTATTTAAAATGGTATACATATCTCGTGAGCCCTCTCAGATTTGAAGAATAATGTAATTCTATTAGGTAGCAGTGGTCCACTTATCTTACTCATATCATTCACTGAAATGTTTATAGATTTGAAATAAGACTTTACAGATTGTATTAAACCCTGATATATAAGAAAATTTGTTCTTATATCATATCCCTCTGTGAAATCGTTAAGCGTCAAAAAATTACCTGATGAATCAATCAGGTCATCTACTAGTCTTACTCCATTTTTTTTCCCAATTTTTGTAAAACACTGTTTTGTTATCTATCTTAATATTACTATTATTCCAAAGACAGCAAGAATTTGGATTGTATTTATCTTGGAATGTGTACTTCGAAAGAAGATCATTCAATGCGTCAAATACCTCCTGCCAAAAGATATTTTTCAGTTTGTGATCAGGACCAACATACGACCTTTTATTGAAATCGATTTTTTCAGTATAAATTTATACTTTAGAAAGTTTTGTTTCACATTTAATGAATCTCCTAATCCAAGTTAATTTGAGTGCTTTGATATAAGCCAGAATATTGACCATTTTAAGTCTCCCTAAACAGTAAGGTTGTGAAAGAGTTTCCCTTTTCACTTTATCTGGTTTATTGTTCCATATAAATGCAAACATTTTTGCATTAAAAAGTTGGATAAAGTTTAAGTTTGGGTTAGGTAAAGTTAAAAATAAATGATTAAGCTTAGAAATTATTAGAGTTTTTAATAAGAGTAATTTTTCCAATAGGAGATAGTATTTGATTTGCCCATATTTTTAGTGTATTATTTATTTCTTTTAATTTTGGATTATAGTTTAAAAGTTCCATTTCGCTTAAGTTTAGAGAAAATTCAATTCCTAATAATGTAAATCTGCTGGAACCCCATTCCAATCCCCACTTTGCACATATTGTATTTTGACTGTATCTATTCTTCCCAATCTTAACAACTTTTGTTTTTTCTAAGTTAATATGTTAGCCTGACATGTCAGCATACCTTTGAAGTGTGCGGAGGGATGCGTCTAATGAATCTGGTGATCCATCGAGAATTAGAGATGTATCATCAGCATATTGAAAAATAAGATATTCTGTATCATCAATAATTATTCCCTTAATATCATTATTTTTACGGACCATAATTCCTAAAATTTCAGCACATAAAAGAAAAATGTAGGGTGATAAAGGGTCTCCTTGTCTACATCCCCGTTGTACTTCAAAAAGGTCTGAAAGAAAGCAGTTTTGAGTTACAGATTACTTGATATTGGTATAAAAAGTTTTTGTCCAATGTTTAATTGAAATCCCAAAATTAAAATAATCGAGAACGTTGTCAATAAATTTCCAAGATCTTTTCAAAATCGATAAGGAGAAGGATGCCTGGAATATCTTGTTCTTCGGTATACTTTAGTATATCATATATCAGTCTAGTATTTTCTCCAATATAACGACCTGGGATAAAGCCTGTTTGATCGCTGTTAATTATGTGTGGTAGGACTGATTTGATTCTTTCTGCAATGCAACTAGAAGCTAATTTATAAACAGTATTGAGGAAACTTATAGGACGCCAGTTTTTTTAGAAATTGTCTAGGTTTATCACCTTTAGGAATACATGTTATAATTCCCTGTTTCTGTGTAACAGACATTTCACCATTTTGAAAACCAAAATTAATAGAGCGAAGTACAAATTTACCAATATCTATCCAGAAAAATATGAAACATTCACTTGTATAGCCATCTGATCCAGGGCTTTTCCCTGTTTTCATTCTCTTAATAGCAGAAGTCAATTATGTATAAGAAATTTCTCCCTCCAAAGATTCTTCCTGTATATCATTTAATTTAGGATTATCATGAAATGGAATTTCTCTCATAAGATCAATATTATTTAGGCTTTCTTTTCTGGTATACAGATTTTGATAAAAATTTTTTGCTTCATTAAGAATTTGGCCTTGATCAGTGATCACTTCCTCAGTAGAGCTAACAAGTGTTGGTATTGTTTTATTCACAAAATTTTTTCCTCAAGGTTTAAAAAGAACTTTGTTGGTTTTTCCCCTTCCTCGACCCATTGCATTTTTGATCTTACATACTGTCCCTTCATTTTCTCTTGGCGTAATATTTTTAGTTCAGACTTCTTCATCTCTAATTGCTCTACATTGTCTACTATATTCATTTCTAATTGTCGTATATCTTCAATAAAACATTTTTCCTGTTTATGTCTCTCTTTTTTACGAAAACTAGCATAAGAAATTGATTTTCCTCTGATAGTTAATAATAAAGTGTCTAAAAACAGTTGATCATCAATAGTAAACTGAATCTCACTGTTGTCCAAATCATTCAAATTTTCTCTCTTATATACTACAATCGTATATTTTTTGTGGAAAATGCAGATTTTGTAAACTATTCTACGAAGCAGTAAATATCGGTTCTCGGTTTTAGATTCGTTTACCCTGAAGTTCAGTTTAGGAACTTACGGAATAAGATTCCCCCCTTCCCTGTCCCTACAATATTTATTTTTCATGAAATGGTCAACCTATTTGGAGTTTGTTCTCACAATTATATATTTGTTCAATCGCGTCTAATTTTGTTCCGTATTTCATTTAGTCCCATTCATCGTTCTTACTCGATTTAATGAGTATATTCAGCATCCTATTGGTCCAACTTAATGTTTGCTTAAAATAGATTTTAAGGAAGGAATATGCCCTATCCATAGTTTCGAAAAATGTTGTGTAGAACTAAGAAGTAGCTCCTTTCGTACAAAACTCTGGCCATAGCGGATTCCGGCCTTTCGTTTAGATCCAATGGTGTGCTTCTTACACCTTTTAACACAATGAATACGGAGTAAATAAACATTGGGCAAAGTCTGTATAAATCTGTATAAATGCATTGTTGAAGGCTTCATGGTGACTTCAAGATGAAGAACAACAATTAAGCGCTGTTCATTTGCTTGTTTCCAACGTGTATTTGTAGAGACTTTGTTTTATGTGCATTTACTCCATTCTCTTTCATTATTCCTAATTAAAACAAGCAATGGAACAACGCTTTAATTAAGGCTTTCAACAATGAGCCTTGCTTTTACCTGACAGTAAGTTCACGGAGGCCTTTAACACCGGTTTGAATTCATTGCTAGATATCGAACAACACCCCTTTTCATGTTTTATTTACCTACAAAAATCAAATTAAGCTGGCAAAGTATTCTTACGACCACTGTCATCCGTTGCCTGACAAAAGACTTCTATAGGAGACAATCACAAACAACGGCAGTAGAATACCGAAGGAACAAAGGGGTGAAATTCACAAAAATCGAAGTCCAAAGACATGGCAAAAACGAGAACACCACAGAAAACAATGACGTTAGACACAAAAACAATGAAGCCAGACAGACACAAAGCCCAGAACCAGAAACCACAACATTCAGAACAAAGGCACTCACAGTGTGAACTCCAGTGAAACTGAGAGTAACATCAGGTGCTCCCGAAAGGTAAGCATGTCCTGCTCTGTTAACAGCACCCGTCACACTGTGAGTGATTCAATCCGGGAAAATGTCAAAGTCGGTAGTCAAATCCGGGAAGACGTGAATCTAGCTGAAAATGTCCACTTTCATTTGGGATACTGACACGTCATATCTTTTAATGATGCTATGGTGACGGCCATAGAATTTCTTGAGGGATGAAATTAACAAAGGTTGAACAAATCCCTGACTAAGCAGCTTTTGGGACAGTGTTTTTGCTCTGTTCAAAAAATCACTGTACAAACCACAAGCTCGACAGTAACGAATCAAATGTGAAATGTACACTCCATAGGCTGGAGAGGTATGTATATTGCTGCTAAGAAAGGGAAAGTTCACAATGGGAAAATTAAAATCATCACGCTTGTCATATAGCTTAGATTTCAAACGTCCACCTTCGTCAATATACAATAAAAGATCTAGGTAAGATGCTGAAGTAGGTGTATCAGTTGTTTCTTTAATTTCAAAGTCATTGGGATAGATATTCTGTAAATACTCCTTAAATTTTGGATTATTAAGAGAAAGTACATCGTCTATGTAGTGGAAGCTGAAATTAAAGGACTGGGCTAAATGTTTTTGTTTTCTTTGTGTAAGCCCTTGTTAAAAGTTGGCCTCGTACGAGTATAGGAAAAGGTCGGCTAAAAGCGGCGCACAGTTATGTGAGGGGGGTGTGAAAAATGTTCACCTCTGGTTGAAGACTCTCAGGCAACATCAAGATGACAGGAATAAAAGCCCTGTTCCTGATAAACTGGAGTTTTCTATGTATCGTGTGCGTTTTTGTCACATGTACAATCACTCCATATCCTTTCATTTTTTTTCTAAATATACCTATTTAGCGATGCAGACGGACTGACAGACTGACGAACTTTGTTGCTTGGGGTATGATAAATTCTTGCTATCCTATAATGTAGGCGATTGCCTGTAGTCAAATGTATTCCCGGTAGGTAAAGACTTGACCTTAAACGACTAAGTGCAAATCTGGTAGTTTTGGCGTTTATAATCAAAAAATGAAAAGCAATGTACCATGCACACAACCAATACAAAAACATAGTCTATGCAAAAATTCATTATCTATCTAAAATAATGTACTAGATTTGCTCTGGACAAATTGGGTTCCCTGTTAGCAGATTGTCTTCTGTTTCGTAAGAAACTGCCCTCATTATATTGAAGATTTTATTACTTGGTACTGCCAGGGACAGAATATAATGTATAGTCCTTGGTACTTTGAATATCTTTGAGGATATCAAAAATATAAAGCAGTAATTATGTCCCCAAACGAAGTTTGGAGACATTTTGTGTTTGTTTCGTATCTTACTTTTAAGTCTCCCAAACGAAGTTTGAGGAGATTTATTGTTTTTGCTGCGTTTCTTACTATTCTTATAATTTTTCTTCTTCCGCTTTGCATTTCACTGTTGTCCGAACCAGATCTTTGAGACCATTAAACCTAGAATTGTGAAGCTTTGTAGGATAATGGCCCATAAATGTATATGTGCAATAAACAAGAGTAGTTGCTGAAGGGGTCAATTAATGTATTTTTGCGGACCCACAACCTAGTAGGGTCTTCAATAGTAATCCTATTTGAAAATGGAATCTCGTATGTTTTTCACTGTTTTTGAATTGTTTTTGGGAAACTATTCACACAAACCTCATTAAACTTTATAGGCAAGGAGTGGGTCATGTAAGAAAATGTTCCACACATTGGAAATTTCAAATCACAACTTTAGCTATGGAAACCATACTTGAAATTGAAATAATAACTGTTATTTTGATAACAGCAGTATGTGTTAATTAGGTAATAAGGAGAGCCCCTGTCCCATTTTTTGCTCTCCTGGCCTAAAAGGTCGTGTGAGCTATTGCCATCAATATGCGTCCGTCGTCCGTCTGTCCGTCAACAATTTCAAACATCTTCTCCTCTGAAACCGCTAAGCCAAATTAAACCAAACTTGGCCTGAATCATCATCAGGGTATAGCTTCTCAAACTGATGTTCAGTTTGTCCCTCTGTCGAACAACATGGCAGCCATTTCTAAAAATAGAAAATAAGGGTAAATTGCAGTTTTTGGCTAATAACTCGAAAACCGTTACAGATATCAAAAATCTGACATGGAGTAAAAATGATCAGCATGATGAGATCTATCCACTGTGCAATTTTGAAGACAATCTGAAACCCCATCTCGGAGTTATAGCCCCTTTTCCGTTAAATTTTCAAAATTTTTGCATTTTTTATTTTTTATTTAAAAAAAATGTAACAGAAGAGGTCAAGTGTAAATTGCAAAAATGTTAAGCATATCAAGATCTACCCACCCTGAAATTTTGAAGAAAATCCATAAACCCTTGTAGGAGTTATTGCCCTTTTGTCACCGAATTTTTAAACTTTTCGTATTTTTCAGCTTTTATTTCCAAAACTATAGAAGATGAAGGTTAAGTGTAAATTGATGAAATGTTTGCCATGCTGTGGCGACTTCAAAACTGATGTTGAAAATTGTTCCTTGACCGCCATTTTCAAATTGGCCGCCAGAAAAGGCGGGAGAATTCAACATTGTCCGATTTCAATGAAATTTGCTTTCCAAATAGATATTGATGTTGCGACTTCAAAACCGGTGTTGAAAATTGTTTGTTGACCGCCATTTTCAAAATGGCCGCCAAAAAAGGCGGGAAAATTTAACATTACCCGATTTCAATGAAATTTGGTTGCCAAATAGATATTGATGTTGCGACTTCTGTTTGCTGACCGCCATTTTCAAAATGGCCGCCAAAAAAGCCGGGAAAATTCAACATTGTCCGATTTCAATGAAATTTGGTTTCCAAATAGATATTGATGTTGCGACTTCAAAACCGGTTTTGAAAATTGTTCGTTGACCGCCATTTTCAAAATGGCCGCCAAAAAGGCCGGAAAATTCAACATTGTCAGATTTCAATGACAATTGGTCTTGATGTTGTAACTTCAAAACTGATGTTAAAAATTGTTTGTTGACCGCCATTTTTAAAATGGCCGCCAAAAAAGGCGGGAAAATTCAACATTGTCCGATTTCAATGAAATTTGATTTCCAAGTAAATATTGATGTTGCGACTTCAAAACCGATGTTGAAAATTGTTTGTTGACTGCCATTTACAAAATGACATCTCGACTTCAAAACTGGTGTCGAAAGTGGTCCTTAGCAAGAATGTTTTTTGTCAAAAAAGCCCAAAAAAGAAATATAGTAAAACATGATCAGACTTCAAAAACAGTTCAAGATATTGGAGGTGTTTGAGCTACGAAAGTTTGAGAAACTGAAGATCAAGTGTATAACTTACAATGCTACCTTGATTGTGGCAACTGAGCAAGGAGTCATTTGGTAACGTCCCGTCTTAACAGGAATATCATTGACCACATGAAAGCCAGGTGAGCGATACAGGCTCCTGGGAGCCTCTGGTTTTTATTCAAATGGGGTATCAAATTGGCTGCATTGGATAATGGAGCATTTTGGTTTCCATGAAAGCCAAAGAAGAAGCTTGTAATTTTGAGAAAAAGTTTTTTCTCCCGCATGTAATGTTTTGATTTCCACTATTTGTATAAAGTAAATTAAAAGGGGGACGCCTGCTAAAACAGAGTCTAATAGTGCCCAAGGGGACATTCGGGGATCAAACAGGGGGATCTCATAGAAACCTTATGGGAAAGTAATTGGGAAACGAACCATCAGTCTCAGACAATGGCAGTAGAATACCGAAGGAACAAGGTAAGTAATGACTACAAAAATCGAAGTCCAAAGACATGGCAAAACAAAGACAAAACAAGGACGTGAGACAGTCACAATTTCCGGATATAAAAAGACTACATTAAGACCTAAGGTACTCATATTGTGGACTCCGATGAAAACCGGGAGTGACATCAGGTGCCCAAGCAGGATAATCATGTCCTACTCCGCTAGTGGCACCCGTCACACTATCCGTGAGTCAATCTAGGGTTGAGTCAAAACCGGTTATGTCAAATCTGTTAAGACGTAAAATCTATCTGAAAATGTCCGTTTTCATTAGGGACACAAACACTGTATTTCTTTCAATGCCATTATGACTGCCATAGAATTTCTGAAGGGATGAAAGTAACAAAGGCTAAGCCATTCCCTGACTAAACAGATTTTGGACAGTGTTTTAACTCTATTAAAAATCACTGTATAAACAACATGATCGACAGTAACGAATCAACTGTGAAATGTACACTCCATATGTTGGAGAGGTAGGTATATTGCTGCTAAGAAAGGGAAAGTTCTGAATTGGGAAGTTAAAATCATCACGTTTGTCGCTTAAATTTAAATCGTCCATCGCCGTCAATGTATATCAAAAGATCTAAGTACGAAGCTGAAGGAGTTGTATCATTAGTCTCTTAAATTTCAAGCTCATTTGGGATGAATTTGAGGTAAATATTCCTTGAATTTGGGATTATTAGGAGAAAGTACATCGCATATGTAGCGAAAGCTGAAATTTAAGGTCTGGGCTAAATATTTTTTTTTCTGTGTTAGCCCTTGTAAAAAGGAAAGAGATCAGAATAATCAAAGGAAGATGCTAACATGGGAAAACAAAGACATAACATGAGTAGGGCACAGAAAAGAAAAAATGAAGACAAATACACATAAAGAGATACTCAACACGGACCCAATAAAAAACATAGGGGATATCAGGTGCGCCGGTAGAGTAAGCATCTCCTACTTCCGCCGTGTTCAACATACCAATCCGGTAGAGGAAACAACAATTAAGCTCCTCAAGGGAAAGATCTGTTGTCCTCCGGGAAAAAGATATCCCATAGAGGTCCACAAGATGGTGATGTTGACCGTAAAGTTCTGAAGTGATGACTTCAATTTATGGGCAACATACCCTTGTTTAAGTAACCCATTTGTTAGAAACCTGGCTCTATTAAGGAAGTCACTGTATAGACCACAGGCTCTTGAGTAGCGAATGAGCAGGGAAATGTAAACTCCATATGCCGGCGCTGTTGGAATGTTGCTACAAAGAAAAAGGAAAATGACTATTGGAAAAGTAAAGCCATCGCGTTTGCCAAACAGCTTAGTTTGAAGTTTAAGATGAAGGTCAATGAATGAGGCTGATGTGGAAGTGTCTGTGGTATCCTTAATTTTGAGCTCTTTTGGATATATCAGACGAAGAAAGTTACCAAAGCAAGGGTTGTTTAGTGATAAAATATCATCCATATAACGGAAGCTAAAATTAAAAGGATTTTGCTAGTTTTTATCTTTATTTTGAAGAAGCCTTTCGATGAATTCAGCCACATAATAGTGGAGAAAAAGATCGGCTAGAGTATTTATATAATTCTGATCTCAACAGAAACACAATAAATTGACCTGTGGAATACAAAAAATCTCACTTACCATTAAAAAGATATATCCGAGAAGAAACTCTAATGAATAATGTAAATTTTATTCATTACAAATTCTCTAAATACCCAGAAATATTTACTCATTGAGGACGCATCGTTTCTATATATAAAATAACTTCTCCACTATTGTTTAAATAAAGCAAAATATCGAAACATTGCATCAGAAAAAAAATATTCCTCATGTGAGCTTGGTTCATCTCCCGTTCAACAACTTCTGTTTTCAATCAACTACCGAGGTCAACGCCAAGATATTTAATATTTTGATACTCAAAGGGCTTGCTTAAAAGAGAAAAACACGATAAAATCAAAGTCCCACCACATACCATTCAAAAAATATACCAAAAGTTTTCAGAAATTATGGTCATATGCCAATGTCAAGGTCAGCAAGGAATACATACTAGTACCATTTAATATGTCTTGGAAAGAAAACACGTGCAAAATATGAAAGCAATATCAGTTGCCATTGAAAAATTATACCCAATGTTAATTTTGTTTGCCGCAAAATATTAAACATTAAATCCTTTTATGCACTCCTGGTCAAGTATTTGTTGGTTCAGAACGATACATAAGCAAGTTGTACCCTCGCTCATTGAATAGTTCAAATTTATAAAGTGTATGTGTGTGGACACAATACGGGTGCGGAAACAGTACAAGTATTGACACAATAATAAATCCCAAAAAAATGGAAAAAAATTAAAGTTATCGTCATCAGGAAGTAAATGAGTTACGGACTTGAAAAGGGGAGACAGGGTACAACTCACCATACTAAAGCTTAAGACCAAATATCAAAAAGCAAAATACCGAAGTTACTATTGATTTATTTTCTGGATATGCGCATTTTGACAACTTATGTCTCATCAGTGCAAATCAAACCAAAACATTTGAAAATCCATTTACCGAAAACGTACAAATGCTGATGAGATAAAATAAACAAAAGGATCTAAATAGAAAAGCCAAAGTTCAGTTAAGGACAGAGCTATGCATGAGGGAGACACTCCTTAGTTTTAAACAAAGTTGGGTAAAATTTAGATATTGCAAGTTTCAATTAAGTCGGTTTTCGGGTCGGCACCGAAGTACTGATTACTAGGTTGGTGAATACCTTCGAGGACTAACAGTCCACCAGCAAAGGCATCGGCCCAGTGGTAATACTAAAGGTTAAGACCAAATATCAAATAGCAAAATACTGAAGTTACTGTTAATTTATTTTCTGCATATGCGCATTTCGACAACTTCAAATCATGATTACATACAAAGACTGAGAAATCCTTGACAAAAAAT
>MJUU01002927.1:54397-69384 GCA_002080025.1 Modiolus philippinarum | reverse complement strand
CTTGACGAACGCGGACGCGACAGAAGACACCTAGCAACATTGTACTTAGCAACCCTTTGAATGGCCGCGACGAACGCGGACCTGATAGAAGACACCCAAAAAAAACGCGGGAATTCCCAAGAGTTATGTCCCTTTGAAGAACGCGGACCTGATAGAAGACACCCCAAAAAACATGGGTATTCCCAAGAGTTATGTCCCTTGATGAACGCGGACCTGATAGAAGACACCCACAGTTATACAACGACAAACAGTTATACAACGACAATTGCTGAATGACAACACCTGGATATCAGGTTAAACATTGCAGAACAATACTGAAAAAAGGGGTGAAAAGGTATAACAACATCTAAAAGAGTGGGATTATGGAGAAAATTGGATAAAAAAGGTAGAAAATACAAAGAACAATACTAAAAAGAGGTTGAAAAGGTATACGAACATTTAAAAAGGGTGAGACAAGGAAGGAAATGACAGAAAAGGGAAGAAAATACAGAGAAAAATGGGGAATAATGAAAGAAAACACCGGACTTCCGGTCTATACCTGGGGCTACGCCCACTTCCGGTCGCGCATGCGCGCTCCACTAAAGTCACACGAGACCCCTGCGGGATCTTGCACTCTTTCAACACGTCATTTCCTATCAATATGGCTACTTACAGTAGATACACACCCACTTCCGGTCTATACCTAGGGCTACGCCAACTTCCGGTCGCGCATGCGTCATAAAATAAGGTCATACATGACCCTTGCAGGGTCACATGTTGTTCCAACACGTCATTTCCGGTCAAAAGGCCCGTATAGGGCTTCAAAAAAGGCCACTTCCGGTTGCGCATGCGCAACCTAAACATGTCATACATCGGTCACGTGACTTCCGCTTCCGGTCACGTGACTTCCGGTCACGTGACTTCCGCTCTACGTCACTTCCGGTGACGTCACTTCCGGCTCCACCATGCTCCACCACGACAAATGTGAGTTTGTAACCACCTATATACTACTCTTATCTATTTTAATACTTATATCAAGCTTTATTTATTTATATATTTTCTGTTTGTATCTACTCGCTGTGTATTTCGTTTTATTCAGAAACATCACAGGTAAATGATTTCCCTCCAATCATCAATGATTTTCACACCTGCAAGTTGACATGTGACCAATTATCCAATTAACGAAAGTAGCAATTAACAACTATTGTGACCGTCTACATCAATGGTTTCCAATGCCCCAGGTAATATCAGAGAATGTTACCTGTTGTTTTTTTGTTACATTTTTGTGTATTTATTTTATGGCAACACATTCCATATTTTCTTCAATAAATACAGACGAAGAAAACACATTTCATTGGGATTTTGTAGACATTTCGGATGCATTATTGTGGATATTTAAAAATAAATAAATGAATAATATGCATAAGGGAATAAAACGAAGTTTTTTGTAACTACATTTTGCATGCACACTTTCAGTTGCAATAGTTGGTACATCGTAGTGATCTGTAACAGTATGGTTAATGATACGAAATTTTTGTCCAATCAAACGGTTCAAAAGCAATCATGTGATTAACACGTGGTTAAAGTATCTATGACGTATTGAGATACCGGAAGTGATCCAGATTTGAGAAAAATTGAATACAAAAACTCAAATTTCTCTAAAACCACTTAACAGATCGAGGTCGGGTTTTCACCAATCGATATAGAATGATATTCTTTTCCACATATGTAATTATGGAAAAAAGGTGTAGTTTCACTTTAACTCATGTGAAAGGTTGTTTTTTTTTTCTTTTCTCAAAATAACACAGTTAGTTTTGACTGTTTTTTCATATTAAAAAGACTGGAAAATTTAATAGCATTAGGATGTCTTAAAACACGTCTATCTAAAAATTCTTTTCGCTTTTCGTCAAAGTAGAGACATTGGAATAAATAATGAAATTCATCTCCAATGTCATATAAGTTACCCATGACACATTTTCTATTTTCACGAGATATATATTTTCCATCGTCCTATCTCTATTGGTAATCTATGATTGCCAACCCGAAATTTGCAGAAAGTCAAGAGACCCCTTTTTAGCTCACCTGGCTAATGCCAGGGTGAGCTTTTGCCATCACTTTGCGTCCGTCGTCCGTCCGTCCGTCCGTCCGTCCGGCGTAAACTTTTCATTCAAAGATCTTCTCCTCTGAAACTACTGGGCCAATTGGAACCAAACTTGGCCAAAATAGTCCTTAGATGGTCCCTTACAAAAAGGTGTTTTTCAGGTCCGCGCGATACCCAAGGAAGCTGCCAGCGGGGAACATAGTTTTAACATTGGACCCTTTGGGAAAACACATTCAAAGATCTTCTCCTCTGAAACTACTGAGCCAATTGGCACCAAACTTGGCCACAATAGTCATTGGGTGGTCCCTTACAAAAAGGTGTTTTTCAAGTCCGTGCGATATCCTAGATGGCCGTCAGCGGTTATCACAGTTTTAACATTTGACCCTATGGGAAAACTCATTCAAAGATCTTCTCCTCTGAAAATAATGAGCCAAATGGCACCAAACTTGGTAAAAAAAGTCCTTAGATGAACCCTTACAAAAAAGATGTTTTTCAGGGCTGCGCGATATCCAAGATGGCCGCCAGCGGGGAACATAGTTTAACATTGGACCCTATGGGAAACACATGCAAAGATCTTCTCCTCTGAAACTATTGAGCCAATTGGCACCAAACTTTGCATCAATAGTCCTTGGGTGGTCCCTTACAAAAAAGGTGTTTTTCAGGTCTGTGCTATATTCAAGATGGCCACCAGCGGGAAACATAGTTTTAACATTGGGCCCTTTGGGAAAGCACATTCAAAGATCTTCTCCTTTGAAACTGCTGATTCAATTGGCACCAAACTTGGCCACAATAGTCCTTGGGTGGTCCCTTACAAAAAAGGTGTTTTTCAGGTCTGCGCGATATCCAAGATTGCCGCCAGCGGGAAACATAGTTTTAACATTGGACCCTATAGGAAAACACATTCAAAGATCTTCTTCTCTGAAACTACTGAGCCAATTGGCACCAAACTTGGCCACAATAGTCCTTGGGTGGTCCCTTACAAAAGAGGTGTTTTTCAGGTCCGCACCATATCCAAGATGGCCGCCAGCGGGAAACATATTTTTACAATTGGACCCTATGGGAAAACACATTCAAAGATCTTCTTCTCTGAAACTATTGAGCCAATTGGCGCTAAACTTGGCCACAGTAGTCCTTTGGTGGTCCCTTACAAAAAAGCTGTTTTTCAGGTCCGCGCTATATTCAAGATGGCCGCCAGCGGGAAACATAGTTTTAACATTGGCCCCTATGGGAAAACACTTTCAAAGATCTTCTCTGAAACTACTAAGCCAATTGGCTCCAAACTTAGTCACAATAGTCCTTGGGTGTTCCCTTACAAATATAGTGTTTTTTGGGGTTCATGCTATATCCAAGATGGCCGCCAGCTGGGAACATACTTTAAAAATTGGACCCTATTGGGAAACACATTCAGAGATCTTCTCTGAAACTATTGGGCCAATTGGAACCAGACTTGGCCACAATAGTCCTTGGGTGGTCCCTTGCAATAAAAAAATGTTTTTTTCAGGTCAGCTTGATATTCATGATGACTGTCTGCGGATAACATAGTTATAACATTGCACCCTATGGGAAAACACGTTCAAAAATCTTATTCTCTGAAACTGCGGAGCCAATCGGTACCAAACTTTTTTTTGTCAGGTTCCCTCTTTATCCAACATGGCTGCCAACAGGTAACATAGTTTAATATTGGACCCAATGGGTTACACTAACAGCAGTTTTCTCCCCTTAAACTAATTGGGCATATTTGAACTATAATTTAATTATATACATGTATATTGGCTCTTCAACATTAAATGTCTATGTTAATCAAGGACCAGGTGAGCGATACAGGCTCTTGAGAGCCTCTTGTTTCAAGAATGTCAAGGTACTTTCAAATCCCAAAGTTTCTTTGAAAATTCTATAAGTAATACTTATCGAACTATGGTATATATTTGCGTGCCATGTTTGCATGAACCGATCTATGAGACTATTCTTAACATTTTGTTTCAGCCAAATTTCTGAGGTAAAATTTTGATCTAAACATATTTAATTCAGGCCACACTCATTAAATATAGACTCAACATATTTAAGCCAATTGGAGATTCCCGTTTTCTCAAAAGAGAGAGTAAACAGTAATTTATAAGTTAAATGTGATAACTTTAAATATTTTCCTTTCAGTAATTTCGCCAATAAACTAGCGATCCGAACTTTAATATCAATATCTATTGGATATCGACCAAGTTCGCTATATATCATGCAATTTGCTGTGGTATTTTTTAGATGTAATAATTTCTTACAGAATTGCAAATGTACTCTCTCGAGTGTTTCATTATTTTCATAACCCCAAATTTCACAACCATACAGTAGAATTGGTGTCACAAGCTTATCAAAGAGGTCCAATTGAATTATGTTTACGTCCTTTTTTCAAAACTTCATAAAACAACTTTGTCGCTTTTTGAATGAGGTGTTTTTTTTTCAGTTGATGAAAGAACCAGTACGCGAAAAAATAACACCGAGATAATTAAAGTCTTTAACGATCTCGATTTCACTACCATTATATGTGACGTTTATATTTGCAGGATATCGACCTTTCGAAAATATAACAATTTTTGTCTCATCAACATTTACTCGAAGTTTCCAATGCGTACAATATTCATGAAATTTATAAGTTGAAACTGAAGATCAAGTGAATTTTCCGCCATGAGTACAGTGTCGTCAGCATAAAATTAGAAAAAAGTTTCAGAAAAATGTCCAAATGTTCTTCAAATGCTTCAGAAATTGTTCCTAAGCCTACATCATTGCAACTGGAAAAGAATTCTTCAATATCATTGAGGAAAAGCGAAAAAAGAAAAGGGGATAAATTTTCCCCTTGACGGACACCTTTTTGACAAGGAAAGAAATCTGACATATTACCATTGTAAGCTAAACATGATTTGATATTCTGATACATATTATGGATAATCTTAAACATATACCCATTTATATTTGATAGCAGCATTTTATACCATAGGGCGTTACGATTAACGGTATCAAACGCTTTTTCAAAGACAATAAAAGCACAAAAGAGTTTTTTCTTTTTCATTTTCAAAATATAAAAAAACGAGTTCAAAACAAACACAGAATCCAGAGTAGAATTATTCTTTCTAAATCCACACTGGTTTTCATTAATTAATAGGATTTCGTCAGAAAAGCTGTTTAATCTACTACAAAGTATGGCCGTAAAAAGTTTACCGAGGCAGCTTACAATCGTAATTGGTCTGTAGTTTTTTTGGATCATGAGAATCGCCCTTTTTCTTATAGATAGGCCTAATTGTAGCAATCAGCCATGCCTCTGAATTTTTCGGATTTGAATATAAGATTAAACAATTCTTTTATACAAATCAATTTCAAACAACGGCAGTAGAATACCGAAGGAATTAAGGAGTGGAATTTACAAAAACCGAAGTCTAAAGACATGGCCAAAACAAGGACACCGAAAACAATGACGTTAAACACAGAAAACAATGATGTTAGACAGATACAAAGCACAGAAACAGAATACACAAAATTCAAACCAAGGCACTCACAGTGGGAACTCCAGCGAAACTGAAAGTGACATCAGTTGCTCCGGAAGGGTAAGCATGTCCTGGTCTGATAACAGCACCCGTCATGCGTCATAAATATGAGATAATTGTCTCATGATTTTGAGATTATCTGATTATCTCAAAATTATGCATTATTAACTCATACTTATGAGATACCATCTCTTTATTATGAAATAATATCTCATAACTATGAAATAATATCTCATAAAAATCAAACAGTATCCCATAATAATGAAATATTCTTTTTCTCCATGGGACATTAGTACGCTTCCTTCCCTAATAAATTTCTAACTGAATACCAAAGCCAGAGCAAAAATCGTATGTCCAGAATGCATGGCAATATAAAGATTACATACAAACAGAGGACGTAAATGACGAGGACAAAACAAACAGTACATAAAAGAAACGCCATAAAAAATAAGACACTTACAGTGTAAACCCCTCAAAAACAGGAGTGTCTTCAGGTGCTCAGGAAGGGAAAGCGTTACCTGCTTCACATATGACACCCGTCACACTGCGAGTGAAAAGTCCGGTGTTATGTCAAATTCGGTAAGTGTCAATCCAGTAATATTTCGGGGTCTATTGAAATATGTCCATCTTCATTTGTGATACAGACACACTGTAACGATCAATCAATTCGTGATGACGACCATAAAACTTTTTCAGTGACAATAGTAACAGTGATTGAACATAACCCTGGCTAAGTAGCTTTTGAGACAGTAATGAAATCGACGTACACATTACATGCATAACAGCAGCGAATGAGTTGTGAAATGTAGACTCCATTTGCTGGAGATGTGAGTATATTACTACTCAAAAATGCGAAGTTCACAATTGGAAAGTCAAAATCATCACGTTTGTCATAAAATTTGGAATTCAACTGACCGGATTTGTCGATATAAAGGTAAAGGTCCAGGTATGATGCTGTTGTTGGTATATCAGTTGTTTCTTTAATGTCCTGTTCATTTGGGTAGATGAGATGTAGATAATCCTTAAATCGAGGATTGTTTAAAGATGAAACATCATCTATGTATCGGAAACTGAAATTAAAGGATCTGGCTAGATTTTTCACTTTCTTCTGGACAAGCTCTTGAATGAATCTGGCTTCTTATGAGTATAAAAACAAATCTGCCAGAAGTGGCGCACAATTAGTCCCCATTGGTATCTCGATTGTCTGTTGGAAAACATGTCTACCATATATTGACAATAAAAACTTCCAGCATGGCAATCACATCCTCTTCGGTATAGTTTTTGTTTGAATCAATGTAGTGTTTGACAAAATATGCCTTTCTTTACCCAATACAAAATATGAGTATCTTTTTTTTCAGCTTTTGTTGTGTAAAAAGACTGGTGAATGAGATCGCGGAGTACTGATTTCCATTTGTCATGTGGAAGAGTGGCGTAAAGTGAAAAATCAAATGTTTTAATACTGTTGCAAAAATTAAGTTCTGTTGAAGATAGATATATTCCAATAAATCCTTACAGTTCTTGAAAATCCATATCTGATTAACACTGCTTGTTGAGTATGTTTTTTCACAGTAAATCTCGAGGCCATCTTTTACTGCGGTGAGTAAAGAAGTTAAGAGCTTTGAAAAGGATTTTTTATTGCATTTGGAAGACCCCGAAATATATTTTTCCTTTTAAGGACATTTGTTGAGTTTCATATTCAATAGATTGAAGGAAGGTTATTTTTTGTTTTTTCGTCACTTACAACTTTACCAAAGGAAGACAAGACAGACCTGTGATTGTTGAAGATGTCCTCCTTTGGAATCGTACAAAGTGTGTAAGTTGGGTTGCCAAATGAATTGTCAATACCCATCTCTTTCATCAAGAAGTCAATGTAGTGTACTTTGCAGCCAAATGTGATGTTGTTATGGGCTTTGTCTGCTTGAACAATTATGTAGTTGTCATGGGGGAAGGACAACATCTTAACAACATCGGGATCTTCAAATATGCTTTTTGTACTTGGGCTCATAGATGTCCTGAGGCCCCGTATGCGAGCTACGATCAATGGCTTTATGGACCTGATCCAGTCAGAAAGTGTTTCAATTGCTTCCTTCTCCTTCCTCGCCCATCGTTTGGCATATTTTTCAACTGCATCCATCAAAAGTTTGAAGTTGTATTTCCAGTTGATAGACTGCGGTTCACGATATTTTGGACCTTTGGCGAGTAGATCTCGTAATTTATAAGTTTTTACACGATTTTCAGTTATGGAATTCCAAATATTTTGGTTTGTTCTGCACTGATGAGACATAAGTTGTCGAAATGCGCATATGCAGAAAATAAATTAACATTAACGTCGGTATTTTGTTATTCATTACCACTGGGCCGATACCTCTGCTGGTGGACTGTTCGTCCCCGAGGGTATTCACCAACCCAGTAGTCAGTACTTCGGTGCTGACCCGAAAACCAATTTCATTGAAATAAACAATATCTGAATTTACAAAATTTTGTTTAAATCTAAGGAGTATCTCCCTCATACATAGCTCTGTCCTTAGCTGAATTTTGGCTTTTCTATTTAGACCCATTTGGTTATTTCTTCTCTATCAGTTTTTACACGATTTTCAGTCATGGACTTCCAAATGTTTTGGTTTGATCTGCACTGAGGAGACATAAGTTGTTGAAATGCGCATATGCGCATAATAAATTAACGGTAACGTTGGTATTTTGTTACCGGGGGTATTCACTGGTGCTGGTGGACTGTTGTCCCCGAGGGTATTCACCAACCCAGTAGTCAGTACTTCGGAGCTGACCCGAAAACCGATTTCATTGAAATTATTAATATCTAAATTCACAAACTTTTGTTTAAATTCCCCATGCATAGCTCTGTCCTTATCTGAATTTTGACCTTTCTATTTAGAACCATTTGGTTATTTGTTCTCTGTCAGTTTTTACACGATTTTCAGTTACGGGCTTTCAAATGTTTTGCACTGATGAGACATAAGTTGTCGAAGTGCGCATATTCAGAGAATAAATTAACGGTAACTTCGGTATTTTGTTATTTGAACAGTGGTGAGGTGCCCCGTAATAACGTGCCCAGCAGGGCCATACAAAACAGTGGAGGCAGAACAAGAATACTCATGTGGTTTTGATTTAAAGTCATGGATTTGTCCCTTAATACTTGTTTGTGATTGAAAATGTTGGTTGCAATAGGTTTTGTATAGGTGTAGGATATAAAAGGAATTATCTGGTCCTTGAAGTAAGGAGGTATTTTGGATGTAACATGTTTGTTGTGCAGGATATTGCCTAGATTGATAGCATCTAAGCCTTTGTCTGAAAATTCCAGCTTTGTTCATTAGCTGAAGTAGTAGCAGGTTTGAATAATCTGTAATTAGCAATATCCAAGGCGATTGACTGATATGAACGGGAAAATATAAAGTGTAATTTGTTTTACAATATGTGTATGACCAGACTGAATAAGCTTTAATGAATCATCATCTTCTTGTGCATGTAACATTAGAACTATTAACATAAATTTTGATCCCGTTGAACATCATTACCAGTCGAGTTTGCCTTTTCACTGGCAGCTTGCTATTTAATAAATATTGCACACTGGATTAGTAACACTGATAAATCATTATGCAAACAGTATAAAAAAAATTAAGATATGAAAGAATTAATACATTTTTCACATCAAAATAGTTTTATTTGTTATCTTTGCTCTTCGGTTTATCTTTAACTTGCAGCTGATACTTTTTAATCAGCATTTCTTTTTAGGAATTAAGTTCAAAGTTAGCATGAAAACTGCACTTTATAGTAGTTTTCTTTCACTGTGAGCTACCTGTAATAGCTGAAAAAATCCTTACGATATAATCGCAGTTCACACCTAACTGATATTTGATAAAGAAAGTAAAGTAAACAACGTCGGATTCAGCCTTCAAAAGGGGTGGGATTGGTTGGGGATGGTACCAATTGATTATTTTATTATTTCTTTGTCAGTTTGGCCTGAATCCTGCACGGAGTTTGATAAAATGTTAATGGGTTCTGCAAAAATAAAAATATTGATATACATATATATATTGGTGCTGTTTTTTTTTCAAAATTCATTTTTTTCAAGCATGCAACATATAACAAAAAACTTTTTTTTTATAATTTCGGCGGAAAAAAGGATCGGATGAGAACAAAATTTAAAAAAATATATATGATTTTCATTATTTAGAAAAATAATTATCTATTCATCACGAGCACCAATCTTGCAACGGATAACATTTTGTTATGAAAGACAAACTCGTGGTGATGATATCCTGTTATGAGGTCCCGTTTAAATCCTGGTAAATATTATTTGATGTAAATTATTTTTTATTCCCTATCATCTTAATTTTTTTTCTGTACTCTTTTTATTTTAATCCATTTTGGGGGGGGGGGGNTCTTTTTTCGTTGTGTGTGTGTGCGTATTTTTGTTTTTGATTGATGATAAACTTTCGGCCAAAAGTGGTCGTTAAAAGCTCGAAATAATGCCCGTCGTTTTATTCGCTACTAACGCAGCTTGTTTTTTAAAGATCGATTTTTGTTGGTAAACAGCTTTCTACTATACTTGTATAACGATACTTACAAAACAGGAAATTTAGATGACTAAAATAGGCAATGAAGGGATATGGAGTTAAAACAGAGCGAGACAAAAACATTGGAAAAACAAGCATTGGAAAAACGCTTTTATTGTTGTTCTTCAACTTGAAGTTACCATGAGGCTATGTTCATACCTAGTAGTAAAATATATAATCTTCCTCATTAAAAGACAGTTGGCAACATGATCTTTGAAACATTCGGTTAAGTATAACGAAATTTTCACGAAAACGTATCAATTTTGAGGACGTCGATGATATATTAAAGACTTTTCTAAAGTGAAAAAGAGGCATGTACGCGATATGAGGTTGTCCACGGATAAACAAAGATGTCGACACCAGATTAAAGTGTACATAGCATAATAATAAAAATCTCGAGGAAGCAAAGTAAATAATAATTTCGAAAAAAAAATTGCAAAGACAATTTGAAACAGATTTGAAAAAAATACTCCAGAACCAAACAAGTCACGGATGTCAACTTCACCACAATCAATTTAAATTTTTTTATTTTATCTACACTGAGGGGACATTTATCGAAATTGTCAAAGCAGAACAAAATTTGTTGTAATTTTGATAAAATAAAACAAAGTCATTTGGTGTTAAGATCACTGAGGATAAGGATTTCTGATTTACCTAAGTTACTTAAATGTCCCTACAGACAGAGTCTGCCAAATGCACAGAAAGACATCTTTATAAGCCCGTAACTTCATTACTTAATGCAGTCAAAGATGATCTAAAGGTACTATACTTAACAATTGGAGTGAATCAGACGTGAATTCCCAAAAGGTTTATTAAAATATCTATCTTCAACTGAACTCAACCACTGCAACAGTGCATGTCAAACAAAACATTAGATTTTTTTAACAATTTATATTACTCTTCCACATGACATTCAAGCTAAAGTCAGTACTCCGGGATTTAATACAGCAATCTTTCTGTACTAAAAAGGGTGAAAAAAGATATATTCATATTTAGTGATAGGTGAAGGTGGGGCATATTGTGTTTAACATCACACTGATTCACACAGAAAGTATACAGAGGAGAATGTCATCACAATACTGGAATTCTTGATTGATAACATATTTGTTGAATTTGGAGTACAAGTTTTCCATTAAACAATAGGGATACCTATGGGGATTTGTTTCTTATCGTGTGAAGCCAGGTTCATATAATTGCTAGTTCAGAAAAAACAATAAGCTAGCTAAGTCCTTTAATTTCAGTTTCTGTTAAATAGACGCTGTTCATTCTATAAAGAATCCTCAATCTAAGGACAACTTTCATCTATTATACCTCAATGAACTTCAGATTAAAGAGACCACCGATATACCATCATCAGCATCATACCTGGATCAATACCTCTACATTGAAAACTCTGGATGTCTAAAAACAAAACTTTACAACAACCGTGATAATTTCGACTTTCCAATCGTGAACTTTCCGTTTTTTAGCAGTTATATCTCAACATCTCGATCATATGGCGTCTTCGTGTCACAACTCATTCGCGATTACCGTGCCTGTACTTTGTACAGCGATTTTTTCAACAGAGCGAAATTAATGTGACAAAAACCTGTATATCAAGGGTATGTTCAGTCACTGTTGTAATTGTCACTACAGAAGTTTCACGGTGGTCACCTTTATTTGACAGATCGTTACAATGTTTGTATTTCACAAATGAGAATTGATGTCTTTGTGTAGATCCAGAGTTTATTACCGGACTGACAAATACCGACTGTGACAATACCGTACATTTCACTGGAAGTATGACGGGTGCCGCGCGTGGAGCAGATCATTCTTACCCATCCGCAGCACCTGATGAAACCTCAATTTTTGTTGGGGTTCACACTGCTGATGCTTTAGTTTTGTGGAGTTCTTGTTAATTTGTGTTCATTTGTTTTGTCTTTGTCATGCTGTCTAAATTAGTATTAAATATGAAATGCCGTGATTTTGGATTTTTTATTTTGGAATTCGCTCTTTCATCATGTTTTCTTTGGTATTCGTTTGCCAATGTATTACTTAACTCTATTTTGATATTGTTGAGTTATCTCATCGTACTTTTGGTACAAAAAGTGAAAACGAAAATACAGAAAAAAACCGTACAAATCCAATGTTTCCTACCAACGTTTACCCCCAATGTAAGACTAAGCGTATCCTGTTTTCCCTTATTAAGTATAGGTTCATGTCAAAATGATGCAAATCAAACATTCAAGTCATAGGTCCAAAATGTTTGCAGGCAGTTTGCTCAATATATATGCTTACAGTAGCTTTAATATTTTGACCAATGAAAGTAACATTTAAAGTTAGGTAATATCTAAAATAAATCAAAATATTTGTGTGATTTTACTTAGCATTATCTTATGAAAATTTGGAAATTTTTCTCAATTTGGTTAATATATAAATAATTATTCTATTTCTAAATTTTCCCAAACAGGTGTTATACAAAAATTATTTTGGAGATTTCATTTAAGCGTTAAAATGCTTCATAGACTGCAAATGATATGCACTTATTATATTTCACATGATTTTAGGTGAACCTATGCGTAACTTGCATGAAATGTATCAGGTTTGGTTGGTTAACGCATATACTAATATATGTGTTGTTACAGATTCTGGTCATTTTGAATGTACCTTTAAGTTCCTTACCATTCCGGAGCACCTGCTAGCAGTTTCGGTGTCTACGGGAGTGCCTTAGTTCTGGGTATTTTTTTATGTCAGTGCGTTGTGGCTGTCTTGTGTCTTTATTTTTCTCTATTTACGTATTTGTCATGTCTCTTGACTTATAAATTTGATATTTGATATATTCTACCATCTGTGGGTTAGTTTTAGCAAACAATTTCACAATTACTTTGCAATAAGAATTCTTTTGTTTTCTATTTCATTATTTCCAATAATTTTTCTTTCGTTATGGTAAACAATGCTCTATCTTCATACCCCAATATCGCATGACTATTCAACCTGATTTAGTAACATGTTAAAAACAAAAAACATTACAGAAAAAGGCAAATGTTGCAACTTTTGAATATAAGATATACATAATAAGAGGTAAGCAACTACATTATTAAATAAAACCTAGAATATCAATTTAAATATAAATTGTATGAGCAACAAATGTTGTCACGGCAATGTTAATTTTATATATATATATAGTAAGTGGTCATATTAAAGGCGCATTTCTTGTTAAAAAAGGTCACTGTTTAAAAAATTCTCTAGATCTTATTTCTAGTCCGATTTTTGTATTTTTATACTTCTAAAAAGAACATCACATTTCTTTCTAATTCTCCAATTCAAAAAAAAATTATGTTCAATGTTTTCTTATTGTTATAATCTAAATACAGAGTGAAATTTTGACGTCACATATTGTAATATAAAATAAAAAAAAATTGACGCTGTAATTTTGAGTTGTGTTTAAATTGTAACAAAAATAAAACTACAAACCATAAAATCATTTCAAAATTACTAGGATAAACAATTTGGCATGCTCTTTTTAGCATGATTATAAAAATACTAAAATCGGACTAGAAATGAATGCTTCCGAAGTTTTTGGACAAGGACTGTTTTTACAAGAAAAGAACATTGAAATTTCCCTTTAGGGACTTTTAAAAAGGTCACTTACTGTATTTGTGCTTGTATTGCTAATTATCTCGAATAAAGGTAAATACAAATAAGCAATAAAGGGATATGGAGTAAAAGCAAATGAGACAAAATCTCAACAAATACGTGGGAAAACAAGCAATGGAACAACGCTTTTATTGTTGTTCTTCATCTTCAAATGTCTGTTTGAAGTATTTCTTTTCCTTGTAAAACTTAAAAAAATAAATTAATTCATTGATTATTATCTCAGAAACACAGTATCATAATTCATTTAAGTTCCCCTATCACATATTTATATTCTTGCAACATGGAGAAGTAATTTTTCTTTTTAAGCCTAAACTGGATAGAACTTCTTTATTTACAGATTTAGTTGATGATTCTTCAAAACATTTCTATTTATATGAGAAAAGATCTAAATTTCAAACGGAGAATTATATCATAGTAATGGCAACACCAAATTGTACAGATTGTCGACTGAAAGTGGCTGTATCATTGAGCAAAATGAAAAAATAAATAAAACAAGGTGTGCACTTCACAAGAATTGTTGGAGTAAATCACATGTAATAGAAAAAAGGGGAAACGGGGAATGTGTCAAACAGACAACGACCCAAAGGGGATCAACAACAACTCACAGCCACCACAAGATCTTAAATGAACGGCGAGGAAACCCCACACCCAACGGCAGGTCGGAGTCGGCCACAAAATAAAGAGTAATCAAGTTTTGCGAAATAAACATCATCCTAGACTCCTATAGACATAAAGTAAACTAACTAGAAAAAAGACAAGACACACAAAGGCTTCATAAATTTCCTGACTTAGGACAGGCGCAAACCTGCTACGGAGGGGTTAAACTAGTTTTATTGGGCCCAAAACTTCCCCCTAGCCAATGTGATAAATAAGAATACAATAGTAACAACAGTAAAATTCAGTTTGCAACAGGACTGAGTCAATTGTGAAAAATTAAACTGAAAGAACTAAATATACGGACATAAACATGAAATCACAAAAGACTACTAGCAGTTAACTGACATGCCAGCTCCAGACCCATTACCAACTGACAAATTAAGTTATGTACCCTCAGTATACAGCTTCCACCAAGATCCCTTCCTGTGAGGAGTTTAGCATAATGATTTCATGCATATATCGCAATATATAACCCGTGTCCATGCAATACAGATTTTAGAAATTTAGAATGTGTTT
>MJUU01002927.1:31242-54336 GCA_002080025.1 Modiolus philippinarum | reverse complement strand
ATGACTTGACGACAATACCGTAATTATAACCCTTATGAATTAGACAATTTAAAGGTTTTATAAGTTTGTTACGCGAGTTTAAGTATTTTTTACTCTTATGTAAAACACATAGCCAAGAATTTATCCCACCCCGTATCGCGCATGCGTCAAAATTTATCTTTATCGGACTGGTATGGAAGTAATTTTTAGGAGGATTTACGGTACGTAAATCCTTCTTATGCTGTCGCTTTCTTCAGAAAAAATCCCGGGTATGAATATGCACTTCGAGATCAAAAATCAACTTTTTGTGGCCAGATTCATTGCCAATTTCTTCTTTAACATTATTGTAAACTGCATAAGAAATATAACATATAAATGTAAGGTTTAAGCATAATTAAAATAGAATTGTCGAGGGAATATTTTAGCAGTTGACATTGTGTCACGTGACAAGTGAATTATAAATAACTTCGCATATAACCGTAGTTGTAGAAATAATAATCAATTACCTGTGACCTGAATATTTGTAATGTTTCTGAATCTAAAAGATGCAAAATAAATAAATAGATAAATAAATAACTAATAATTCAGTATCCGATTAAAAAAATATATAAATAAAAATAATAAACCGAGGATTTAGAATTCTCTCTTATTTAGTAAGCGTCGTTTGCACGTAGTGCTAATTTGATTAAGAATTGTTCAAAAATAATAACTTGTATAGCTCTTTTATCGATACTGAAAACAATATTAAATTGCCAATATATATTTTTGTTTTAAGTACCCTCTCAGAGACAAAGGATGAACAATTATCATGTTTTCATTGGCGGATTAAGAGATGAGTTCGGGGTTGGGATACCTCCCCTTTTTCTCGATTTTTTTTTAATTTCGTGCAGAATTTGACTGGAACCTCATTGGATCTCCCCTTTTCGTAGGTTGGATCCGCCGGTGTATCTCACTGTCTTTTGACATATTTTTGTTCAGATTTATAAAGTATTGGTGATACTGACAAATGATCATGTAGGGACGTATATTGATATACGGCCTTTAACATGTTTAAGGGATCAATGAAAATGCAAAAAAATGTAAGCTCGAATTGAGTATAGCTGTAGAATTTAAACATATCAATTAGTAATACGCAGAATTCAAAGGTATTTAGTCATTAGTAAACGCTGAATTTTTTCCCTCTTTTCGCAAAAATACGATACGCATAAATTTGAAGTCTTATTAATGCAACCAAGAGGCGATGTGAAAATTATGGGTTTTTTGCCAAGTTTCGACAGTTATGTTAGATGTTCCCTTATTACTTCGGAATCATAATATGGTCAAGATACGGCATTTACATGTGACTTACTTCTTTTATCCATTTTCAATAACATACCAAACACATTTTTATGGAAGCGCTAGATAAAAATTATATTCCCCGTTTTATCATCTATTTATGTTCATGCTTACTTATATTAGCTAAAACAGAACATACGTCATTTCTTTAGCACACTGATTATTCCAGTATCACCGAACTGGACATTATCACGAAATTATTAGGTCACTGTGAAGGCGTCACGTGCGGGTTGCTAAGCTGACGTCACGTTTTGTACTATATGTCTTGTTCATACGCATAAGACGTTGAATGAAAAATGCGTTTAAATTATTGCAATAAACAATAGATTAACTTTGCTTGAATAGAAATTTCAGTTTAAAGTCAATTTATTTTAGAGGCCTGTTTATCATTTTGTGAATACCGATAAAAGAAATATAAGAAATTTTGTTTTTGATAAGGACTTTATCACGGCGTAACGCATCAAGCTCGCCCTAGCGGGCTCACTTGATACTGGCCGTGATAAAGTCCGTATCAAAAACAAAATGTCCTATATTCCATATATATTCCCCGTATTATCAATGATATTTGTCGATGTACTATAATCAACCAGTTTGACCGACACTAGACACTGGGCAGCTTTCAATGGTAAAGAATATAGCCTTGCAATAAACTAGAGTACTAACTAAACCACTACCAAGAGATGTGCGTTTGTCATATCCATTTGCTAGACGCAAAAATATATGAGGCTTTCAACAATGAGAAAACACTAATATCTAATAGTACATTGGAGACGGACCCTAGCACTAGTTGCATTGGCTTGGGCAGAATTCACTTGATGGACGTCGAACAACGCTAAGTCCAAGTTTGTCAACATCAATGGATGCGGGATCAGACATAAGATATCAGGCAAAGTACTCTAAAAACACTGTCATCCATTGCCCGAAAGAGGGGCCAAAAGACAATTCGAAATACACACGACCACGACCACAGGATAGTCATGGGTAGGTTGTAAGATGACTTGTCAAATAAAATGGGGAGATGAGTGCATTATAACTACGGATGGTGAAAAAAGTTTGATCTTTTAAAGAAAATATGAAAGCCAAAATGAAAAATTTTGAAAATTTTAACTAAAGAAAACAAGAGAGCATACAACTCAATTAATGGAGATCTTTATAAGAACTCCACACTTCAAGAAAAAATAATGGATATTGTCAACGACTGAATGTACAGGAGACAAAATTCCTACAGATACATGGTAAAATTGACCAAATGCAACAACGCTTTTTTTCTTCATCTTCTATACCTTCAACATTTTCTATTTAGTCGTTTTTGACCGTAAATAATTTTAAGATTATCTTTTTTCGAAATTAAAGCGTAAATCCGACTAAACAGTACTTCAGTACTTTGATTTAACATAGATTATAAGGGAAACTTGTACTATAATTAATTTTTTGAAATTATTATAAACATTTACATATTTTCCCTGCTCTCGTAAAAAAGTTCATTTATTCTAGTTTTGGATGGTATATTTTTTATTGATGACAAGTTTGATTAAGTCCGGTCATTTTTTATTTAAAAATAAGTCCTACATTTGCCTATATGTGCAACCAAATATTTCAGAAATAAGTGTCAGGACCCTTTTTAAAAAATTAATATAAAATATTTCTTTAAAGTTACACTATTTTCCCTGGTATGAGGAAAAAGTGTAAAAATAAAGGAAAATAATGATATATTTTTTACAAAAAAATACCTTTTGAAAAAGACCGGTCATTTTGCAGTTGAAAATAGCATTTTTGTGAGAATCTCATTTGTGTTATGAGCGATTTATTTGACATATGTAGGGGCATGGGAAATATAAGTTCTGTTATTAAAAATGCTTGAATATGATTGCATAGGTTTTTGTCATTAGTGTATTGAAATCTATTTCACGTTGATTTTATAAAAAATATATTGAAATCTTTTTTTTCTGTTCGTTTTTGCATATCTCATTTCATTTTAGTAATTGTGATATTTAATTCACGAAAAATATGAAATATAAAGCTTTCGTGTACAGGAAAGATATACCTTGATTATGTTTTTATTTTTTATTTCATGTACATTTACATGTACATATTACATTAATAAATTCGCCACGATTAATTAGTAATTGTCACATAATTGTTCTCAGCAGGTCGATGTCACCGGGAATAATCTTTTCCGACCAGAGAATTTAATTTTGAATCTCAACAGCCACACATTCATTCAAAACTTGTTTTTAGAGTTAAACAAGGACAAGTTACTTGAAGCAACTATATATGGTATGAAGAGTAGGTGACATTTACAAAGGAAGTAGTTGAAGCAAACGAAAACTCGAGAAGGCTATAATACTCTTCCTTCATATCCGAACTCTTCCAAACTGTCGCACTTAAAAAAGAATAAAAAAAANAAAAAAAATAAAAAGATAAATAGAAAAATAAAATAATAAAAAAGAACACACGAAAATACGGAAATCACCGTCCATTTATTTTAAGGAATTTTGTAATAGGTTAAAACAGAAGGTGAACTTAAACATTCATAAACTTAAATGAGATGATAACATGATGTCAGGAGCCAAAGTCCAAGAGGCAATTAGACAATGTAGGTACAAAACTACCGGAAAAAATGTCAACCAAAATGGGTCTGACTTTTAAAGACATTTCAAAAGAAATGGTGGTTAAACCGGTTTTATGGCGCACCAAACACCCCCCTTCCATTGCGGCCGTGTCCGGTAGCGAACCAATAGCTATTACCATTGAAAGGCCGTAGACAGTAAAGGTAATGTTGATCCCAGCATTCATTCGGACCGTATATTCAAATTTTTCCACAGAGGACTGATTTCTATTGAAGAACTTTTGAATGATCATAATTTGTGAAAATAATATTGAAACCTCACTTTAAATCTAGCTTTATGATCTCAAGTATGGTCATTTCTATTGAAAATTGATGAGTAGACGTAAAAATTGTATAGCAATAAAAACATTCTGTTTGTTTTATATACAGATTAATTAACACCCGTGTTCATATCAACCATATCCGTTGTTTCCAACTGTGAAACACTATTATTCTATTTACTTGTGTCATCTACGCTTAGATTAATCACTGACAATTTTACTATGTGCGTGTTCCCGATATGATGCCCATAGATTCTTCTTCACTTCTCTTTTTTATGATACAAAAACAATATGCTCTTTCAAATTCAGAAAAGGTGTCATTACAAAAATCTTCTCACCGATATTTTTTTTACAAACTTTGATTAGTCAACGATATCAGATACTATTTCTCCGGCGATAGATGTATACGCCATAGGTCAAGTCCCGGGACCGATCTTTGTTAATTCCAGTTGTCAATGTAGACATATACTGGTTAAGACATCGGTTGACGCTATTCGTTTTCTTCTTGAATGCCAACTCTACACATACCAAAGTGCCGAATTAGTTGGAAAATCGATTTTTGCTTAACTTGATATTGAAATTTTACTTTTTGGCAGTGACTGCTCTAGAAATACATGTATTTTTCTTTCTGTGCAGCATTACTATCAAGAAATCTATTCGTTTCCCAAACACTCCGATAAATTCACAGTAACTTTGGTATTTTGTAGTTCTAAATTATATACATGTATACATTTTTGTTATATTAAACTTGTTGTACATAAAGTTACATTCATATTTAGATTCTTTTAATCGTTAAAGAATATTTACTTACGTATGTATGTATTGTATCACTGTATTATATGAAAAGGTGAAGGATTCTATAAGATGTATTAACTTGTAACAATATAATAAGTTTAAGACTAATCTATGGCAAATATTATATGATTCAATTTGGGGACATTTCTTTAAATTTTGTTCATATTTTCAGTATCAAAATACACCAAGGGACAAAACTAAGTGCAAACGAAATAGATGATGATGAATCTCATTCATTGATTTATTTCTGTGGGTAATTTAGTCTGAAATCCTGGCCTTACTTTTCGTTGATTTAAGACTGTAATCGTAACTTTTCTGAACTGTTTTGCGAATTGACATTAAAAAACTTTCAAACTGAAACCTGCATTACTGTTTTGTTACGTTTTGATCAACATCGAGAAAACACTAACCCTAAAAAAAATTCAGCAAATCATTTTGATTAAAAAAAGGGGGCGATATTAAAATCTTATACCATTGGATATGTGATTCAGCTCTGCATCAGCAAAACTCTTTACTGTCGATATATAGATAACAGAATTATATATATAGATAACGTAATAAACGATGCATGTTCATATCCGCTGCGAAGTTTTTAAGTATCCCGCTGGTATATAACGATAGATATGGTTTGTGTTACTATTATCTCCCTTGATAAGTGAAGAAAATAATCAAAATTGAGTTATCTCCCTCTCATGCAACAAATTCTTGGAGATGTTACCGTAAAATAAGGGATGTGAAATACCAGCCTTGATTAGATGCTTACAGGTTGAATTGTATTTATGAACTAAGTCTTTATATCGATGATAGAATTTAGTAAAGGTTTTAACCAGTTTATGATAACGAAAACCCTGATGTAATAGTTTTTCAGTTATGAAAAGATTCCGTTTATTAAAATCGCAAACGTTATAACATTTTCGAGCAAATCGAACAAGTTGAGATATTTAAACACCATATGATGAGATATGTAAACACCACATGCAAATCAACATTAGTCTCGATGTAAAAAGTCGTGTTTTCTACATGTAGATTATCCGTCATTGACAGATGTATCCGAAGCGAAAATATGCGCAAAGATGTTGATAATTGACACTTTATGTAAAAAATTAACCTTTCTATAATAATACGTTTCTTATATATGTATCGATTGAATAAAAAAAAATACCTAAGTTACTATGAAATCATATATGCACATGATACAAAAGTCATTCTGTCTTTGTTGAATAAAGTAAGTGAGAACCGAATTTTCAGTCCAAGGACGACGACAATATTGGAAAAACAAAGAAACAGAGATAACATGAGTATGGCACAGAAAAGAATAATGAAGAAACACATGCATACAAAGATGAACGACGCGGATTATTTGTTAATACGAAGATAATATGATTTGTGAACAAAAATAAAAATATGAATAGTGAATTATCAATCCAGATGATATAAAGTAAAGATCCTGAGTTTGTTACAAAGTTTTCCTGATAAACCGTCATATAAAATAACATTACATTGGATATAAAGTAATAATATACCAGATAATTGCACGTTGGAGTTAAATGTTCAAGTTGTAGAGATTGGACGGTTTTCTAAATATCGCACAATATTTGGTATATTTCTAATTTCTTTGCAGATATGTTTTATTTCATCATATCCGTCAAGGACAGCTTCTCCTAGAACTGGATTGCTTGTAATCCTATCACACATATCAAACACTGCAATATCTGCTATAGAAATCTGAAAATAAAGTATATGTTTAAATGTTTTTGCATCCATCTTCAGAGCTTTCAATTATTCATTTTCGCCAATCTGCAAGTTTTCATACTGAATATGTGTTTAGTCTGGGATAAATGGGCATGCGTAATATTGTTTATCCCCAAAAATTGTACATCAAGTATTCATGGTAACTTCAAAAAGAAAGACACCAATAAAAGCGTTGTTCCATTGCTTTGTTTTGACATGTATTTGTAGAGACTTTTCTAGTCTCATGTGCATTTACTATATATCCGATTCCCTCCCTTGATTGTTTTATATACAACCTTTGATCCCATGTTATCAATGTTGTATTATTTGTCATCATGGCGAAATAATAGATGATATATTAACGTATTCCCAGACTGCACAATTTTGAGCTTTTCCCTGAATTGACTCAGTGACACGTGTTCAATACAGAGCTGGACATGTTAAACCTTTCCGAGCACCTGATACATGTATCACACTGGTATTTATGAGTCCATACTGTTAATGCTTTAGGTTTTGGTGTTATATTTGTGGTGTTCGTGAGTTTTTTGGGTGTATCATGTCTTTTGTCTTCTCGTTTTTCCTTTGCTCGTGACTTAGTTTTAATATGATATATAGTCTCGTGCGTTGTTCCCTCTGTATTCTACTTCTATTATTTTGTCAGCATGTTGGTATATAGAGGTAGATCGTGTTTTATTTAATCCACGATAGTTTTTTTATCTTCCATAGATATCACAATGTAGACCAGATCATTTAAGAAAATGTATTATTTTTTAAACAATGATCAAGAATGGAAAATTGTAGAATAAGAACCTATGTATTAAAATAACTTGTGAAAATTCTCAAACTGAAAAGGGCAATCTTCGATGATATCAAAATAAGAATATCTTGCAACTGTCTCAGCGACAGTTTATTAGACTTGCAAATGATTACTATATTTTGCCTTTACGAAAGTGTGAAACTTGGAATTATAGACAATTTATTTGACGACAATAAACTTTAAACGAATTATTTTGCCAACCCTTAAGAATCTAATACGGATGCCAAACCTAGTCTGGGTTCTGGTCTCTTAATTGGAAGTTCCGCAGAAGCTTTAGGGGCAGGTAACACCAGTTTATGTCAAACCCAGGGTAAACGGACTGTACATTATAGACTACTGTTTCGGCATTTAGAATCAACGTAACAGTTCCGGTTATCAACCTGTGTTAGAGTTTGGGCTATTTGGAGTTATCTTGAACCACTGGATTTTAATTCAAAAATAATTAGTACAATACTGATAATATCATTTTGATTTTGGTACTTTATCAAAATAAAAAAAAAAATTGTCCTTAATTTCCTTCTTTTGTAATTTTGATTTCTGTTTAAAGAGTTTGTCGGAAAACTTTTATTTTGACATATTTAACATTTTCGCTCATTATGGTAATGATTACCACAAGCAATATGTGTTCGTACCTCTGCCATACAGGAGATTTCCAATCCAGAAACAGATAATATTTTATAATTCTATATTAATGGTAAACTGTTTCTTTACTTTTTTTTTCTTTTTTTCTTTTTTGTCTTTTGTTTTTTTTGGGGTTTTTTTTTGTTTGTTTTTGATTATAAAATAAATTGCAAATAGAGAATTTGACAATAAAAATTATTAAATTGGTTCTTTATTTTTAGTTGTCTTTAATCTAGAGAGGTTATTTTTGGTCCTGATGTTTATTGTCATGACAGTACTGACAAAAGTTTTGTTTAAGAAATGACCTCGTTTATGATTCAGAGTGTCTGTCTCATTAACTTAAAAAGGAAGAATACAAAGATTTTTTTCTTTTCTTTTTTTCTAAAAAAAGCCTTTCCTCTTGTTGATTGACTTTATATGACGTATGATACCTGTTACAAGTTAACAGCGTTTTTAGTCGAATCTCTGGAAAACTTCATGTTTTTATAATAAACTGAAGCATTAAAACGCATCCATTCAATTCAAATCTATTGTACATCGACTTAATGGATATATTATAGGTGTTGAAGGGGATATATTCAATGAATGACATTCCCATCGTTTTCAAATGCTTTGACGAAGAATAGTTCACATCTGCCTTTATAGAATTGTTTGGAAAATGGAATTTGATATTTATCAAAAGTGATTCTGATCAGCAATATATCTATGCTTGATTTTTATCCCTGAGTTAACATGTCATATATAATAGTTATTTACTTACCTTAGATCCGACCAAGTACTCCTTACTATTTTTGTTTTCTTTGATTATATTGCGTACAAGATTAAAGAACTTTGGCAAGACTGTCTTCCGTAAATTTTCGTACTGTTCATTCTAAAATAGAAGCGTTTTATCTCTTAGTAAACTTCACTTTAAAGAGTGTATGATAGAATCTTAATTGATATTTGTGATCTGATAAACACGCCCCTTTCAGGTTTATCATAAAGGTCAGTTTTAGTGGTGGCGGAAGCCGAAGTACTCGGAGAGAACCACCGACCTTGGGCAGGTAACTGACACTTCTTATAGTAGGGTTATACATCGGCAAACGAACACAGAAGCAAGAAAAGGAAAGGGGAAATTCTAAAATCATAAATCCAACATCACGGCAATTCACAACAACACGAATTGAGAGACTATGACAAAGACAAGTTGAGTGCACCCTTTTTGTGATTCCCAAAGCAGATGCAAACTCACAACGCAGAGGGGATAGGCTACAATGTTTGTAAAGAATATGAGGTATAAGACATTTTCTTTCTTCAAATTTGCATTTGTTCAGTTTAGCTATCTTCAAGATCAAAAGTACGTAGCAAGTAGAATATTTATCATGAATCTTCACTATAGTGAAACATATATGTACCTTAAGATCGTTTTAGAGCCTTATTGCTTTTTATTTTGAGCAATTTGTCAGGTTAGTAGTAACGTGTTTCTTTTTTTTTCTTCCTTTTCCTCTCAATTTTGACATGGCCCTTACAATATGTAAATATCTATTTTTTATTTGTAAATTTTGTTCAAAACTAAAGAGTATTTCTGTCATGAAAAGCTCTGTCTTTAGCTGATTTTGGCTTTCCATTTTGATGATATTCATTCGATGTTCTCTATCAGTTTTTCTATATCACTCGGTAAGTGCTCTTGTAAGTTATGATTTGATCTGCACTGAACAGACATGGGCATATGCAAAAATTAAATTTACAGTGACTTTGGTATTTATTTGTCCATTGCCATTTTGAACACTGCTACGTAGAAATCAGACATTACGTTTTATGTCCGTTTGTGAGTGTCTAAAGGGCTTTGAGATTTATTACTGTCGTCCGTACATCGTAGGTCGACATTTAAGGTCGATGTAATGGTAACCTCTTGTAATATTTTAAAGTAAAGTATTACGTTAGTACATGCACCTTCAGTGGTAGTTGTAGATTCACCAATAATAAAGGATCCATGATCTACATTTTACGCTTGAGTAACATTTGCTAAATTTTACGTTTAAATTCATTTCTCAACAACTACACGTTATATAATCATAATTTTAATCAAATCATTTGCCTTTATGAGTACTACCCATATCATTAACAATCAAGAGGCTTTGACCTATTTTTTATGCATCAGTGATTTTCGTTAAAATTTGCGTTTCAACTGATTTTCTCGACAACTGAACATGATATCACGATGATGTTCCTTCAAAGAGGTATAGCCTCTTTCCTGTGATTTGTTTCATTCGGCATACCGATTTTGCAAATGCATTAAATTTTCTAAAAGCTATCTTAAAAGGTCCTCTTTTATGAACATTATTATAACAAAATCATTTCAAAATGCATTTTCTTATTAAAAGCTAAAGGATTCGATCACTGAACTTGCCACTTAAATCCAATTTTGACAGATTTTGACAATTTTTGTAGGTTTTTATCAAAATTCGTTGTAAAGGACCCCCAGAACAAATCTAAACTGACTGCCATTTAAAAGGCCAAATGTACATACACTCGCAAAAAAGGTTTTATTTCTCGGTGTCTTTCGAGTAGTTGCATCTTCCCTGGGACGTCAATATATTAGTCCCAGATCTTCCCTAACACAGTTAAATGGCTAAAACCAACACAAAAGGCTATTAACAGCCAAGACCTACTGCTAATAAGCCAGACTGGCTAATATCAATTTCATTCCAAGAAAGTACATATCCTGAGACCACCATATACGATTTTTGACAACGTTTGAGCATATTTTGAAAATGGCCATACAAAGAAAAACAATTTCCGCCTTAATGGCCATACTTCAAATTTATCACCTAAATGGGTTCTATCCAACTGTTGGCACTTAAAGTAATTTTAATATACATTTCACACTTGCAAAAACACGCCGGTTATTCTGATACACCAAAAAGAGCGGGCACAAAAAACACGGAGCTCATTTTTGTTTACATGCGGTAGGGTGGGTACAGATTTTTATTAATAAGTCCTCAAAGCGTATGAAATTGGTGTAAATAAATTGTCATATTTATTTTACATATAATAAGTTATCCACAGATAAAATTTCACTTCCAAAGATCCTTTAATAAATTGTGGGGAACGATTAAATCATCCATCGTGATATGTTGTGTGGTTATTAATACAAAGATCAAAAAAACAATTTTTCACGCCGGGTATTCCAATACACAGAACCGGAGCGGGCACAAAAAAAACACGGAGCACATATTTGTTTACATGCGGTGGGGTGGGTACAGATTTTTATTGATAAGTCCTCAAAGCGTAAGAAATCGGTGTAAATAAATTGTCATATTTATTTTACATATAATAAGTTATCCACAGATAAAATTTTTCTTCCTAAGATCCTTTAATAAAATGTGGAGAAAAATTAGATTACCCAAGTTTGCTACTTTTCACGGCGATGTCTCCAATAAAAGTAATGGAACGTTCATGTTTTAGACCATATGAAAAACATCAATCATTCCGTCTTTTCATTAGTATCTACTGGACATTTTCTGAAAGTATCAGTTCCCGGAATTCATTTGTATATCTTTATTTCACTATTTATCCAACAAGGGTGTGTATATATGGGCACAAAAAAACCGCGGAGCTTTAATTGATAATGGCACACAGAACACGGATACCGGGCACAAGGAACAGATTAACTGGAGAGAAAAAAGGACAGGAAAATGTCAAAATCACTATATGAGATTAATTAAAGACATCTTGAAATGCAACATTTACTCAGAATGAGTCCCTACAGGGATTGGGTATGAAGAAAGCCTAAAAATACTACGATTGAATCAACAGTTCAGTGATGAGATATATTATTGTAAGTATTCACCAACCAAGTAGCCAGTACTTGGGTGCTGGCCCGAAAACCGATTTTATTTGAAAACTTGCAAGACCTAAATTTAGGAAAAATTTTTGAAAACCTTAGGAGTATCTCCCTTTTGCATAGTTCTTTTGGCTTTCCTATTTAGATCCTATTGGTAATTTCTTCTCTTTCAGCTTTTACACATATTTTGGATTTCCAAATGTTTTGATTTGATCTGAAGAGACACAAATTGTCGAAATGCGTATATGCAGAAACTAAATTCACAGTAACTGCGGTATTTTGTTAGTTATTATACTGTTATTGCAATTGGTAACACAGTGACCATTGAAAGAAAAAAATATATGGTATTGCTTCAATAAACACGATGTAAATATCAGCCGATACCTATTTATATAATAATGTTGTGACTATGCCAAAATAGTAGCGAGGGTGATGGACCAAAGGGAAGTGCACTATTGTCCATCACCGTGGCTACTATTTTCCATAGTCAATGTAAAACACAACATTAATATTATTATTATACTGACTGTTGACTTTTTTGAAAAAATACATTGACAAAAAGTCTGTTAATTGATAGTCCCATTGTAGCGCAAATGAAAGGATAAGACTATGAGTTTATAGGTTAAACTCACAAATTCATTACCATGACGAAAAGTCTCAGAAGTGAGACTTGTGGATATCGTTTTGGCAATGACAACTGAGTTAACAATTCGAACTATAGAGAATTGTAATGCTTATGTAAGTTGTAGGTCAATAGTTAAAGTATTTGATGCGCATTAGTATCGGTACAATTTAACGCAAATACCTTCTCAAATGACCCAACCCCCGAGTCATGCATGAGTGACCACGTTAAGTTTTCGCAAGCAGTTAGGACAGACTGTACCAATGGTCCTAACCACATGATATCTGACAATCAGTTGCGTGTTGAGGCGTACACACCAATTCCATACCAACGACTCCTTAGCTATGTCCACACCAAGATCTCAGTCATGCATGAACTATCACGTTAAGTTTTTACAAGCAGTTAGTACAGCCTGTATCAGTAGTCCTAGCCACTTGATAGTTCACGTGCACTTGCATGTAGGTTATAAAGTTTGATATTTTTATAGAATGTACATGTCTTAACACGCTGTATATGTTCTAATGCTTTAGATCAGTATCTTACTAAAGTGACCCCACATTCCTTCATAAAGGGATTTACTTTACTTTGGGTCCCTATCCCAGACTTGGTCTTTTTTCTATCTTGGTATGCCAATTGTAACCCATAATCTAAGGTGAAAATCATCAACAAATAAACCAATCGACAGGCAGATTACGAGAATGCAAGTTAAAAAATATCTTGTAGACACGATAAAGTTAAAAGGGATATCATCTAATAACGAAGACAGGTTAACATGTCGACAGGCCGACAGTCAGGCAGGTCGACAGACTGACATGATGACGTAAGAGGTTACATACAAAGTGACATAAAGATATCCTGCAGATTTTCAACAGGATGACACACAGAGTCAGATTGACAAGGCAGACAGAACGACAGGAATACATGATGAAACAAGACAGCTAAATCCCAGACGGTTCTGGCGGGGTAAAAAGTAATTTTTTGGCAACATGATTGGTGAAAAAAAAAATGGAAGAATGTGTCCATGGGACACGTATGCCCCCGCCTCCTTGCAATCAATATAATTATTAAAGGCATAACTATATACAATATATATTTATCAAATATTATTAGAAAGGATCTTTCTCCTGTGATAAATAGGCACTGGAACTGATTTGGTTTTGATATAATGTGTAGTTCCAACAAATAATCTGAGAAACAGTCTTATGCGCCTGTCCTAAGTCAGGAAATTTATTAAGCCTTTGTGTGTCTTGTCTGTTTTCTAGTTAGTTCACTTTATGTCTATCGGAGTCTAGGAAGATGCTTATTTCGCTGAACTTGATTACTCTTTTATTTAGGGGCCAACTCCGACCTACCGTTGGGTGTGGGGTTTCCTCACCGTTCATTGAAGATCTTATGGTGGCTTTGAGTTGTTATTGCTCCCCTTAGGGTCGTTGTCTCTTTGACACATTCCCCGTTTCCCTTCTTTTTCTTATTATATGTAATACTAATCTATTTTTAGCAACTGTGACCTTGACCTTGGTGGTATCAACGCTAAAATCTATGGGATTATGTCTATTGTGATAAGTAAGCAAGTGACCAAGTTTGGTTTTGATCAGATGCAGAATACTCAAGAATTCGTTCGGAAACCAAAATTTTATTGAAATTTTAGTCTATTTTTAGCAACTGTGACATTGACCTTGGTGCTACCATCCTGGAAATCAATAGGCTTTTGAATTGGGTGATAAGCAAGCACGTGACCAAGTTTGGTTTTGATCCGATGTAGTATACTCAAGTTATCATCCGGAAACCAAAATTTTATTGAAATTTTAGTCTATTTTTAGCAACTGTGACCTTGACCTTGGGGGTACCAACCGGGAAATCTATAGGGTACCGTCTTGGGTGATAAGCAAGCATGTGACTAAGATTGGTTTTGATCCGATTATCATCCGGAAACCAAAATTTTATTGAAATTTTAGTCTATTTTTAGCAACTGTGACCATGACCTTGGGGGTACCAACCTGGAAATCGATAGGGTTCTGTCTTCGGTGATAAGTAAGCATGTGACCAAGTTTGGTTTTGATCCTACGTAGTATACTCAAGTTATCATCCGGAAACCAAAATTTTATTGAAATTTTAGTCTATTTTTAGCGACTGTGATCTTGACCTTTGGGGTACCAACCTGGAAATCGATAGGGTTCTGTCTTGGGTGATAAGCAAGCATGTGACCAAGTTTGGTTTTGATCCGATGCAGGATACTCAAGTTATCATCCGGAAACCAAAAAGATGGACGTACGGACGTACGGTCGGACGTACGGATCAGGGTAAACCTTAATGCCCCGACCGCCTAGCGGCGGGGGCATAAAAATGCCTTAAATAGGCGAGATATAAGCTATTATATATATCTATATGATTAATCAAAGGGCCAACCTAAGCGTGATACGTGATTGATTGATTGATTAGTAAGCGATTAACGTCCAATGAGCAATATTTCAGCTATATCAGGAAGAGAACAAGTTTATTAAAAACATTTTTAGTAAAAGAAATAAACGTGGAAGGGACAATCGTAGTAAAAGGGAAAAGAGGAGAAATGAGTAGGCGCAGGAAATTTAGACTTTATTACGACTCCAGCGAGTCTGCTTTCCTTAGAAAATTATATAAGGGTCTTTAGTCTGCAGGGAGCGTGGTGTTTCTCCACACAGTTTTGCTTCAACGGTTCATGGTCAGGCTTTCCATATTATGACTTTACTCCCCCACATAGACACCACATTCCGAATGTACCGCTTTAGGACGCACCTTAAATCTCTCTAGTCTGAGCACCTGAAAACTGAGCATTCAGGTGTCGGGGATGGTCGGCAGTGGGTAATATAGTTTTAACATTTGACCCTATTGTAACACTTTCAGGGATCTTCTATGAGACTACTGGGCCTACTGGAATAAAACTTGGCCACGATAGTTATTTTTTTCAAAAAAGTTATTTTTTCCAGCAAGACGGTCGCCAGTTGGAAACATACACACGCATTCCTTCACGAGTTTTTGATTGGTACTTAGGTACACCCGTCCCTTCTTTTTGGACATATTATCTGTGCTTCATTGTCATTTTGATATGTGATTGTTTGCAATGTGTCACTATGCCTGAAAGTGTCTCTTGCTTGATATTACATTGTTTTTACATTTTGGTTGAAATCCATGGCTAAAAAGCTAAAATATAAGGGACAAAATTTGAAATGCCTTACTGCAGAGTAAACCAGTTCGGTTGCTAGAATATTTTGCACACTGATTTTGCATTTTCAGTGTCAGAAGATACGGCCTGACAAACAATTATGTAATTCTAAGATTTAATCTTATAAATACTGATACAATAACCATTATTTCAACGTTTTTTAATCTACAGTTGATTAACTAGTTGCACACATTTGCATTCAAGTCATAGGTGCCTCAGAGAGTAAGTCAAAAACTGCATAAAACTTTCATCACCTTTTATTTTCACTCGAATAAACTCCGCGTTCCTTGTATCATTTGAATATGTCTACTCCTTTTTCAATTGTATCATACTCCGCGGTTTTTTGTGTCCATAAGGGACCAGGCAATATTTATCACATGGATGGGACCGGTACAAATGGACATGGGACCCAGATTTTTTTATACTTGCAAATCCATGGGACAGACATTTTTTTTTTTAAATTTGATGTCCATGGGACCAACACTTTTATTTTAAAAAAATATCGTTCCGCCTATTTTAGAAATTTTCTTTCCGCGCACAGCGCAGAAAATATTTTTATTCAAAATTTTAACCTGCTATTTTGACTTGCATCAAAAGTTAAAAATTTATGATCATTTAGCATTTAGTGTCCATCATGAATAAACTGCTGCGCCAAGAGTGCATGATGCACCCGACCACTGTCAAGTCGAACTTTATGGCATTGTTGGACCACAACAAAATTTTGATTGAAAAAAATCAAACAGAATATGTGCCTTACCAAGATGTAACAATTAACAAATATTAAATCAAATTTCACAAAGTCCAAGGGCCATAACTCTGTAAGAAATTAACCAACTGGAACCAAATTCCAACTTGATCTGTATCTCACCTAGATATACTCACATACCAAATATGAAATTAATATGTCAAGAAGTTAAAGTAAAAAACTCTGGAAACCTATATTTCTCAAAATTTCACTAAGTCCAAGGGCCAAAACTCTGTACATAATCAACGGACCAGAACCAAATTCCAACTTGATCTGTATCTCACCTAGATATACTCATATACCAAATATGAAATCAATATGTCAAGCGGTTACAGAAAAAATCTCCCGAAACCAAAAAGTTAAGCGTCAGACGGATGGAGGGTATACCATTTTTGCGTCGTCTTTCGACCTATGAAAAAGTCCCAGGGCAGAAAAGAACACTGAAGTGATGTATTTCTGTCTCTGTGGGAGTGTTTTTATTGATATATAATTAAAGTAATCACACAAAATTCACAGGGAACTATTTTGGCTCACATAAGAACCTCAGCACAACACTACATTTTAAATTCAATTAATAATAAAAAATTGCTGACCGGCCTTTTGTTACAAATTTTACATGAGCATGAGGAGTAAGATTTGATGTGATGGATTGCATTATGATATGCCATATTTATATTTATTCCTCTTTTAAGACATCTCATATGTCATAAAGTTTATAAGATATCTAAAATACTTCGCATTAGATACCTTATAAAAAATATCTTATAAACTTTATTGTATATCTCATAAAAGATATGAGATATATTATAAATGTAAAAATTTTAAGCAATACAGGATCCCGCTTTTTTGAATTGCTGATAATCAATCATGAGATTAATTTAAAAATGAAATTGTCATAGGGTGATTTTATCCCCATTTCCTACAGTAGTCTAGGGTTAGGGATATGGCTAATGTATTCAGTACGGGCTAAAGTTAAGAATTGTGCCCTTAATACGATTTATTGAAAGTTGAAGGAATAGCTTATTACAAAGTCAAAGGATAAATTTCTTGGCACAGGCAGGATGAAAAAATCCAAGGACCCCCCCCCCAAAAAAAAAAAAAAAAAAAAAACATATAAAAAATAATAAAATGGTCCATGCCTAAAGTGGAGCATCTAACAACTGTTATGGACGGATCTAAATAATAAGTTATCAAGAAAAAAGAAAAATGTTCACAAGGCAACCAAGAACTAGCGACTAAAATGGTAATGATTTTTGCAGTCACATATAATATTGGTCAGCACGTCACTTTATTTTATCCTGGCCAGTAAATTAGTTATGCGGTGTAAATTAACGGCTAAGTAAATCTGAGAAAAAAGATACCTATAGAAAATATGATACACTCATGAGTGAACATAACACATACTCATCGATAATCTGATATATGTTCATGAATTTTTTTTCAACTGCTGCATTGCTTCACCAGGTGTATATTTTAAAGTCAATTAATATTGAAATACAAATGCTCACAAAAAAAATGGCATATGTCTTCAAAGTTAACAAATTTTCTAAAAAATTGCTGGTTTTTTTTTATCAAAAACTTAATTTTTTAAACATGTTAAAATTATTTTACAACATATTTATCCGGTTTAGTATCATATTTAATGTGGAGATCTTGATCACTTGAGCATGCTGAGCCGGCCAGTGATATTTTATTTTAATTTCAAAATCCAATTATTTAGAGACCAGTATACCAAAAACACATGGGCTATGGAGCAAGCCAGTTGACTTTTGTTTTAGACAACTTATAAAATGTTGAATTGATTTTGATAAAACTTGATCATATACTATAGGTGTCATTTTGTACAATGTAAGTTGAACACAGCCTCTTATTGATTTTATCTCTTTTCTTAGCAAATGTATTCTATCTTAATTCATTATATTTTCACCACTGTATTAATGAGTTGACAAAAATTGTTGTGCAACTTGACAGACATACATCCGGACAGGGATCAGAACCAATTCAAACTATTGGGCTGTAACATCCAGAGGCCGACTCTTAATACAAAATGAATTAATGAAACTTTCCTGTCATCTATTAACATATTTCAAATATTTTAAATGTAGTGTGTCATTTCCTTGACCTAGACTCCTTTCAGTATATCAACTTCCGGGTTTTATGGAGGCAAATTTTAAGGTCGTTTGTGATTGGTTGATGAAAAGTGAAAGTGAAAGTTAAAAATTTTAGTTTGAAACCAAAAAATTTATCCTGTGTACATACACTTCTTTAACTGCATTTTTCATCTGTAAAAAAAATAAGCTTATTGAAAACAAATCATTTTATTTTTTAAACATCCTTTTCTTTAATTAATATTTTGACTGCCAGCAGTGAAACTGTCTAAACCGGAAGTTGATATACTGAAAGGAGTTTAGGTCAAGGAAATGACACACTACATTGAACAAGAATACGATTTACAATGACGGGGATCCTTGTGGGATTATTTTAACTATTTAGTCTGAAAAATAAACATGTAAACGTGACAAAGAGCGAAAGGTAAGACAAAAATATGGTGATTATTTATGTAAAAAATGCATTTGAAGTGGAAAGGTATTTTGGAAGAGTTGACCACCCTCTTTTTTTTTCGTACTGGCGTGGACTCTCGAGCCCGGTGGATAGAAACAAGTGCCTGTGATTTCAATGGTGCAGTATATACATGGTATAGCAGACATTGTCTTTGGCAGCTTGCTGATTGTCTTCTGTAGCTATCTCAATGAAGGTACTCTGCTATGTGTAAATATAAATATAGCATGTTACCAAGTACACTCAGACAGACACAGATATTTGCATCTTACAAACGACTTCATTCCATCATCCTCCAGGGGATATTTTATGTAGGGAAACGAAACGATTATTTTGTATCCATAAAACAGACAATAACCAAACTCTAAACAGAGCATGACAGCAAACTTGAAATATTATGAAGCTTTCATCTAAATCATTTAAGATGCCATTTAAAGTAAGACTAGTAGGTTATAACTTTTGAAAATGCATTTGGAATTAAGCAATAGTTGATCCATCTGATTTGGTAATGTACCAGTAACATGCATTTATACATACAGCAATGTATTTTGAGCAGAGTCCAACATAGATTTTTAAAATACTTTTTAGAGTCAAAATAGAATTTTATCAAAAATCAAGAAATAAACACATTAGACATTCTTCTTACTAAATTGCTGATCATACCTGCTAAATAAGTTACAAAAATGTTTGATTTTTGCATCACAAATTTGGGTTTTTGTGCAGTAGGATGGTCAGTTGTAAAAAATTCTTTAACTTTTTTAAATCATGCTTGATTGACTTGAAATTTGGTATTTATCTCAGATAATCATTACTCTTGCAAGAAACAAAATATATAAAACAGTAAGGAAATTTGTTGTTTTTAAAATATAAAAACAGTTTTAATGTGAATTAAATTGTGTATAAATTAGGCTGAAATCCTATTTTGTTTCAAATTAACATCAAATTGCCATTAGAATATAAGTTGGGACATTTACTTTTTAGACGACTTGCAGGATGGGACAAAACAAGAGAGAAGGGACGTGGAATTTTTTTTGCTTGGAAAATTGTTTTGTACCGGTCCCATGCCGGTCATAAATATTGCCTGGTCCCTAATTACACACCCTGGTTGGGTAAATCGCCGAATAAAGATATAACGAGTGAATTCCGGGAACTGATACTTTCAGAAAATGTCCAGAAGTTACTAATGAAAAGACGAAATCAATAATATTTTGGATATGGCTTAAAGCATGAACGTGCCATCACTTTTATTGGAGACTAGCAAACTTGGACGATTTAATCGATCTCCACATTCTTTGGAAGTGAAATTTTATCTGTGGATAACTTATTATATGTAAAATAAATATGACAATTTATTTACACCGATTTCTTACGCTTTGAGGACTTATCAATAAAAATCTGTACCCACCCTACCGCATGTAAACAAAAATGAGCTCCGTGTTTTTTTGTGCCCGCTCCGGTTCTGTGTATCGGAATACCCGGCGTGAAAAATTGTTTTTTTAATCTTTGTATTAATAACCACACAACATATCACGATAGTGTTTCATGAAAGTGAGCTATCCTATTCTTGGACAATTTGGTGCATTACGGTTTTCGCTTGAATGACTTTGCTAGATTTGCTGTGGACAGAAACATTTTTTTAACAACTACACGTTGTATTATAGTGATGTTTTACCACATTTAATACCAGTTTGTGCACTACATAGTACATAGATAATTTTGTAACCTGACATATATTTTATACTTCAGTGACTTTATTGTTTGATACTTTTCTCTATCAGTTTTTAAATATCTTTGAGTATATGGTCTTCCAAACATTTAGAATTTATCTGCTCTGAAGAGACATAAGTTGTCGAAATGCGCATATGCAGAAAGTAAATTCACAGTAACCTCGGTATTTAGTTATTTGTTACCACTGGGTCGATGCCACTGCTGGTGGACTGTTAGTCCTCGAGGGTATTCACCAGCCCAGTAGTCAGTACTTCGGTGCTGACCCGAAAGCCGATTATTTTTGGAACTTTACAATATCTAAATTTTTGTAAATTATGTTGAAAACAAAGGAGTATCTCCCTCATGCATAGCTCTTTCCTTAGCTAATTTTGGCTTTACATTTAGATCATGTTTGGTTATTTGTTCCTATCAGTTTTTAAATATCTTTGAGTATATGGTCTTCCAAACATTTAGAATTTATCTGCACTGAAGAGACATAAGTTGTCGGAATGCGCATATGCAGAAAGTAAATTCACAGTAACCTCGGTATTTAGTTTTTGCTAAGGTCCTGTACTCAACAAATATGTATTGAACCATCATCTTAAATATTCATTCAACGATTCTCTAAACAGTACTTCCTGAATCACAATTCAGTGAACAGGAACCAATTTTATACCTAATTGACCAAAATTATCAATTTCAAAAAATTGTGCTGGCGGGGCATCTGTATCTTATAGACATATTCTCTATCTAAGTACAAACCCTTTTTTCTTCGTTTTTCTCAAATAGCGGTGTATAAAGGGTAATCATGAGGTCGTTGAACGTTTCCACAATGACATCACACATTGAGTTTTCCCAGTTATTGTTTCCATATAGATCTGTAAAAGCATTTTTTTTATATTGTAATTCTGAACTTTGAATTCGATCAAACAGTGTAACATATGTACGGAAGCGTATTAGGGACATGCATAAAAAAAATTTCTCGCCGCGGCGAGTTAACAAAAAAGGTTATCTCGCCGCGGCGAGTTATTATCTCGCCACGGCGAGTCGACAAAACAGGTTATCTCGCCGTGACGAGTTAACAAAAAAGGGTTATCTCACCGCGGCGAGTTACTATCTCGCCGTGGCGAGTTGCTATCTAGCCGCAGCAAGTTAACAAAAAAGGTCATCTCCCCGTGGCGAGTTACTACCTCGCCGCGGCCTGTTAACAAAAAGAAGGGTTATACCGCCGCGGCGTGTTGACAAAAAAATATTATCTCGCCATGGCGAGTTGCTATCTCGCCGCAGCGAGTTAACAAAAAGATTATCTCGCCGTGGTGAGTTACTATCTCGCCGCGGCGAGTTAACAAAAAGATTATCTGGCCGCGGCGGGTAACTATCTCGCCACGGAGAGTTACCAAAAAAAATAAATCTTGCCGCGGCGAATTACTATTTTGCTACTGCGATTTATTATCTAGAGGCTCACACGAGGCGGTTTAGCTAGCCAGGGTTTAACATCAAATACTTATCTTTTATCATTATTATCATTATGATTATAATTATCAAATCTACTTGTTTCTTCTAAAGATAATGAATCATACACTATCCAGTGTGCTTAACTCATTGTCATTGTTTCTTCTAAAGATAATGAATCATATACACTATCCAGTGTGCTTAACTTATTGTCGAAATTCTGGAAGGTCCCCAAAACATTGTCATGAGTATATATCATATAGATCTATGAAAGACTTTGACCAGCTTTCATTTTTAGTTCGCCTTAACGAAGTTGAGGGGGACTATTGGAGTACCCCCGGCGTGCTCGTCCGCGTCCGTGTCCGCGTCAGCATTTGGGTATAAATCTTAGTAACTATGCAGTGTAGGGTCATCAAACTTTGTATGCAGGTGCATCCTGGGTTAACTCCTCTAAGAAAATTAGGTCTCTCTGACCTATATTTTCCGCTTGAGTGGCTTGCATTCCAATTTACATTTTAGTTCATATCTCAGTTACTATACATAGTACAATAACCTAACTGTGCATGTGCATGCATCTCTGATGGTACAACAATGTAGGTCAGCATCCAGGCAAAATTAGGTCACTTTGACCTATATTTTCCGCTTGAGTGACTTACATTCAAGTTTACGTCCGAGTTCAGATCTCAGTCACTGTACATGGTAGGATCATCTAGCCTTGCATGTGCATGTATCTCTGATGGTAGGTCAGCATCCAGGCAAAATTAGGTCACTTTGACCTATATTTTCCGCTTGAGTGACTTACATTCAAGTTTACGTC
>MJUU01002927.1:3595-24545 GCA_002080025.1 Modiolus philippinarum | reverse complement strand
ATTTTAGTTGACGCATGGAGAATAGGCATACATTCGCGGGATATATCAGACAGGTGTGGCAACTTGGGATGGAAGGTAGTCACCCACGGGATACGAGAATTTTTCTTTTTCTTGCCCCGATACAGCAATAATTGAGTTCGATCGATTGATGACACTTTTTGGATTGTTTTTTCAACATCTTTTCCTTTATAGCCCCTGTTAACAAGATGTTGTTTAAGTTCTTTGCTCCTTTGTTTAAATGTTTGCTCTTTTGAGCAGATACGTCGTATTCGAGTTGACAGACCATACGGTACCGCATTTATACAATTTCGTGGGTGACAACTACTAGGGAGCAGATAAGCGTGTGCATCTGTTGGTTTTGAATGCAGGTCAAAATCAATTTGGCCATCGACAAGTGTAGATGTTGTATCAAGGAATGTATTCGTTGTTTCTGAGATGGTTACAGTGAATTTGATGGACGGGTGATAGTTATTAATAAATTCAATGAATCCATCGAGGTTGGATCTTGTATCTGTCCATTTCATTTCAATGTCATCAATAAAGCGCAGCCAGCTATATGGTTTATATGGTGCATCCTGTAACATGCGCTGTTCTAAATCCCCCATGAAAATATTGGCGTATGATGGTGCTACCCTTGTACCCATAGCAGTCCCATTAACTTGAAGAAAATTCTCGTTATCGAAAACGAAGTTGTTACGTGTTCCATGTAAATACCTTCGTCCTTTTCGGATACTTTCATATGTTCATATGTTCCGAAAGCTGTGAGTGAAATATTCCCCTTTCAAAGAGAAATCAACAAATAAAAACTCCAACTGCCAAATTTATTTATCGACTTGCAAATCAAAACATTTTGAATCGTTTAATGTTGCACGCATTCTAAATTTTCATGTACACGTACATGTACATGTAATTGTGTCCTCATTTAAAATGACATTTTGTATAAATTTAGTTCATATATTCGGATTTGCTTTAGTTAATGTGGATTAATTGAGTTTTATGTCAGCTGCTGCTCCCAAAGAAAATTGGCACATGTTTTCTTTTTCTTCTTCTTCTCTTTTTTTTTGTTTTTTTGTTTTTTTTTTTTTTTGTTTTTTTTTTTTTTTTTTTGTTTTTTTTGCTAGTTTGTTTGTTTGTTTGTTTTTTTTGTTTGAAGAAGCAAGGTGTAATGTGTGGTCCGTGTGATTGTAATAATCGGCCATTATAGGTGTCTACTGTTATATTTGGTCTTTTAATTTTAAAATTGAATTCAAGATTTCCTTTCAACAGTGGTTTAATTAATAGTAGACATTATTTTCAATACAATTGAAAGCGTCGTTTATATATGATGACATATTTAAACAAATGCTAGCCGTTGTTTTACACAAATGCTCACGATGAAACTTGTTTTAGAGATAAAAGACAACAAATTTACCAATGAGTATAAAAACATTGCATTTTTCAACAGTCGTTACGGTTTAATTGGTGATGCTCATATTGTCGGTTCGTTTGTTAATGAATTAACCCTGTTCTCAGTCAAAGGGGGGATAATTTTAATTTCAATATAAAAAGAGGCTTCAATATGCTAATTCAACTATCTTCCCTTTGTACATATGTACAAGGAGTTAGCAAACGAATACCGAAGAGGAAAAGGAGAAAGGAGAAATCCTGAAATAAAAAATCAAAAATACACGTTAATTCATATTTAACACATTCAGACAACTTAGTAAAGACAAAACAAACATAAAGAACAAAAAAAACCGTCAAAACCTAAGCTCTAGCAGTGTGATCCCCTACAAAAAATCGAGTATGTTCCGAAGGGTTAGCTTTATCTACCGTATGTGAGAACGCTTCCCCGGCAAAATTTGGAATTCATATGTTACAAAATTGTTTGATTCGTTTCTAAAAAATATTTGTTAATATTTTCTATTAGTAAAGGTTTTCAAAACAAAAGGTAATAGTTTTCAGGTTGGGATGCTTTCTCTTCGTTTCCACATCTTCAACACTTGATCAGTATACCTACTTGTAGACTATATGTTAGGACGACAACGACATTGTAGTCAAAGAAACAAATAAAATAAATATAATATCTGAGTTATTATCTAGTTTTAAATGAATAAAGCTACTACACCAGGCACATCTAGTATCTTTATTTGTCGATAGACGGAGGATATTGTACATTCGACTTGATGATTAATGATCTCGGAAAATACACATGTAGTAAACTACAAAATATACCTACCGTATTGTCGGGCAAGATATCTTATTATTGCCCCCGATTGATTGATAGTTTGTCCGTCAACTGTCAAGATCGGTAACTGTCCATAAGGTGTTTCTGCAAAATATGAAAATACCTACGGTATGAAAAATATAAAGATGTAAAGAATAGACCAGAATGAGTAAATGTACAATAATTACACTGTCGTATACGTGTGCAGCATTGAACAAAACAAGATGTTGGACAATATTTGTCGAAAACGGATAGGCATGAAGAAATGTTCATTTTCTTTGTGTTTACGATGTTCTTTGAATAAAATAAAATACTCTTGCGATCAAGAAGGTCTTGTTCAGTTTATTGTCTGTTTATGACATCACTAGTTTGTACATTTGAATGTTTATTCTTCGATGAAACACCATGGCATCTCCGCAGTTTAGTTTGAAGCGGGTGATGGAGTGTATTTTCCTCTTTTCTCATATTTTAAGACCCGATTGTTGGGAAAGGGACCTATATTAAATCTTTATATCTAGCTCTACTCACTCTGGCCGGATTTGTTTATCTATGTTTCATATTTACATAAATTTTCCTAGTAAAATATTTGTTTATGAGCAGGATTGGACTTGTTACTTTTTGACCACAATTATGCAGGATTGGACATAGATTTTGGTTCAGGATTGGAATTAAAAGACCGGTCATAATTTGAAAAACTCCGTTTCTGCATTAGTGTAATTTTAATACAAAGTTATGTAATGTCTTTCAAAGAAACGTAGCTTTGAGTATGCGACGGAGCATTCTTTGAGATGCGAGTATTTTGCGAATTTTAACGATATAGTAATAAGATTGGGTCGACATTCCAATCGGAGTTGTATCCCCCTTCTAAAAGTAGGATGGAGAAGTTATGATGATGTCAATTTTCTCTTTTTTTCTCCTTGTGACTGTGGAAGAAAAAGTCGAGGAGTTTTGTACAAAATAAAGTTTATTTTGTTTTCGGAAACTCGTGTCCTTAAATGTGCATTTTAGACTACACTAGGTTTATAGTCTGAAATTTATATAAGTAAATGCTACCCCAAAAGAAAAAATGTTGCCGTTTGTGAAACAATCGTAACTAATTCTCAGATATTCATAAAAACTCGTTAAGTTATCGTAAACAACGGCAGTAGAATACCGAAGGAACAAGGGAAGCGATGACTACAAAAATCGAAGTCCAAAGACATGGCAGAAACGGTAACAGATAAAAACAAAGACAAAACAAGGACGTGAGACAGCTACAATGCACGGAAATAAAAAGATAACATTAAGAACTAAGGCACTCATACTGTGAACTCCCATGAAAACCGGGAGTGACATCAGGTGCTCCGGAAGGGTAAGCATGTCCTGCCCCGCTAGCGACACCCGTCACACTATCAGTAAGGCATAAAGTGTTTTGAAAGGTCTGATTGGTAGCGGATTGGTTAATGTCTTTTCTAACCCTTAGACAAATACCAATGTGATTCATGATACATGCTACTTCTCTAACCCTCAAACAGTATCATGGTGAAATTTGGAAAAGCTTTTTGTAAATCTCTATAGTATGACAACAATCACAAGGACAAAATAATTCGTTTATAATTCATAAAAACTAGGATCAAATTGCAATAGTTCGTTTTGTGCTCACAAGAATTCTAAGATAACTCGTATGCATTCGAATGGCGCTCGCATGTATTCGTAACGATTTGTCACCTTTTATCGTAACTGCATCGCTTTCAATCTTAGTAAATCGTGAAGTGGTCGTTCATACTCGCAACTCATCGTAAAGAAATCGCAATTCAATCGCAAATCTGTTATATTCGAAAGCATTCGGTCATTTTTACGAATGATGTAAATTTTAAAGATGCATATGGATTCGTAAGAAAAATTCGCGTATGTGAAGGGGGCATTTGCCAGTTTAATAAATGCTTGCTAACAATCCCGCATCCCTGACCAGAAAAGACATGGATGTAGCGTTGGTTGACAATTAGCAAAGAATTTCGTTCAAAACGGTGCTAAGAGCCGTCTTGAACTTTCTATGTGGTATGAGCAAAGCTCATTTTTCAGGGCCTCATGGTGACTTCAAGATGAAGAACAACAATAAAAGCGTTGTTCCTTTACTCGATTTTACTATGTATTTGTAGAGGCTTTGTCTCATGTGCATTTACTTCATATCCTTTCATGCACCATTTATTTAATTAATTTGGTGCTTGAATTATCCGTTACGGCACTTTCCATAGAGTTTAAAGATTTTTCACTTCGATCCTTCAGTTTTCTGCGGATCTTTTGCTTGCATATTACGGCACCAAAACTTTGTGTTAGCACATCGTACAACCGCTTTGTATCATTTTGATCAACGGCCGATTGATACGATCATCGATGTTTGTTTACATCCCGAGAAGTGAAATAGTGGTGTAAAGATTTTTGATATTTAATGTCATTTTAAGCAGAAACATGTATTGATTTGGATGTAAAATGAAGATTATAAATTACAAAATGAAAACAATAAATTACTTTCTTATATGATGGAATAAAAAAGATAACAGGAAACACCTACAATGTCCGAAAAACATAGCCACATGCCAGAATTAAATAGGAATTGCACAAGAAAAAACCCACAATAAAAATACAAAAGACAAACATAAACAACGATAGGAACTCGGGACAGCCGGACTTGGTACCGGCACTAGTAAAAGCCAGCGGTAGGGTTAAACCGGTTTATGGGTACCCAAACCTCCCCTTTCTCTGTCCCNTTTCCCTATAGTAGAATAAACATACGAATAAAACCCATACAGGTAGACTACTAACTCAATGACCGCAATCTAGAAAGGAAAATGGGGGAACAAAACGTAATTTTGAAAGATGGGTCAAAGAGTGCTCGCCGCTAAACTGCCGGCTAGCTCAAGGAGCCTAGTCTGCTGGTAAAACACTGTCGCACTACGGAAGGAAAATCAAATTCAAAACTCCCAATGGGTTTGGTAAAGAATCATCATGTATTTCAGTAGACATCGGCAGTATCAGTGAGAGGCCAGTATGTGTGTAAAATCCTCAGGTCATTGGATCCCAAAGCTAATTTAACGGACACGTGTAGAATATCCTGTCGATATCCCCTATTGCGTAAAGAATGTAAGTTACGTCCCAGTTTTTCTGGATTTTTAATCAGTTTCTGACACTTTTTAACAACATTTCCGTAAAATCGAGGATGGGAAATGCCCTTAGATGTACATTTCGGAAGACTTTGAATCAAATTTATACTGAAAATCTTGCAAAAAACTCACATCATGAACTTCAATCACTTATTACACAGAACTTGGTATTTAACAAAGTATTATTTAACATCAGCATTAAAGATGAATCTATTACCTTTCTTTTGATATATGCTGCAGTATTCAAATGTTTGTTGTTTTCGTGAAATTTGACTTTACTCAACACTACATGTGAAAAATAGGATACGATCATCGGCCGATCCATTTTATTGAATGTTACGATCCTCAGCAGAGATCACCTACGATCAACGGCTGTGTTGTGATATATCTAAGAGGACAAAACTGCATTTCAAAAGGTTATATAAATATAAAAAAAAAGGTTAATTTACAAAAAATATAATATTGATGATTTGTGATAGTAAAAAAAATATGCCTTAGGAGCATATATATCTTACATTCAATTGAAACTGATTAAAATTCATACGGGTGTTACATGACTAGACTTAAACAAGCCTTGGACTAATCCAAAGTAGATAGCAGCTCAATTGTGGACGACAAAAGTTCGTTTACTGCACTATTTCCGGGGCGTAAAAGTAAGTTTTTATGATAATAAACGTGCTTTAGAGTACAGACATGGACGGTAATCTGCGTTATATATAACAAAGCGGTATATATATATATAGTTTCATGTTGTAAAAATTTTAGATATATACAGCTGACATTTTGTTGGATTGGATGAGCTGCTATAATACAACTTACGGTTTCGGACTTTGTATAGGATATACAATTTAAATTTTGACTTAAAAATGAGCATTCATCATCGTTTCAGTAACGACTTTCGATTTTCATCATGTGACGAGACCTCGCTTACAAAATTGTAGGGTAAAAAATACACGGGGTACAAAGATCCATATTCCACACATCCACAAATACCGAAGGTTTTAATGATGTGGTCATGACAAAAATCAAAGTAGTTATACATAGCAAAGTAAGTAAGAACCGAACTATCAGTCTAAAAAAAATAATCAAAAGGCATTGAAAATAGTGGAAACACAAAGATACAAAGACATCGCATAAGTATTGCACATAAACAAAAATGGAGACATACATACGGATGAATAGCACATACTCAATTTATAAGCCATGGGTGATATCTGATCCACTAGTAGAATAAGCATCTCCTGCTTCTTATAGGACACTCACTGTGTTGAACATGTCAAATCCGGTAGTGAAGTCAAATCGTGTAGAGGAAACAACATCCTTTAGCTGTTTAAGGGAAAGCTTTGACACAAGCTAACTCAACATTTAAAACGTGTTCCCCCTTAGAATTGGAATTGGACCCCATTTCGGGGAATCGGACCCTAACTTTGCCACATTAGTCCTTTGTTGGCCGTGCAAAAAGGTGATTTTTTTTATATTCGCCCTATATCTAATATGGCTGCAAGTGGGGAAAATAGATAAACATTGGACTTATTGAAAAACATGGACTTATGGAAAAACACATGGTTTATGGAAAAACACATTCAAAGATCTTCTCTGAAACTGCTAGACAAATTGGAGCAAAACTTGGTCATAACAGTGTTTTGGTGGCCACAGGCAAAACAAAATGTTTTTATTCAGCCCTATGTAAAGATGGTGTCAGCAGGGTAACAAGGGTTAGCATTTGTCCTACATCCAAAGATTCTTTCATGTTAAACTATAGAGTTACTGTGGCCTTGTGAGCCATGGATCCCCAGCCGCACCTCGACCTCTTCGTGAATTTTCTAAAAAGAACATGAAAAAGGAATCATTGGAAAAAAATAAACAGTGCACATCTAAAATATGTAATTAAGCTCCACCATAAGTCATAAAATTCCAAGCAGTGGATATCAGCTTTTGGCACTGCGCTAAAAAGACAACGTGTAAGGCATGGCAAAAATCTTTAAAACAAGTGTGGACCCAAATTGATGTCTCGCCCGTCCCTACATGGTCACCAAATTGATGTGAATTCTCAAACTGACTAAATCAGAAAACTTAACATGTTCACCAGACTGTGAAATTAGGGTAAGTGACAAAAGCAATAAAGCAGACTGGCATGATTCACCCAAAACGGAAATATCAGTGACCTACCACTGATAGATACTAAAAAACCAAACATTAGACCATGAAAATGAGGTCAAGGGCTAAAGCCAAATAGTAGGCTGTCATGTTCCATCTAAGAAAAACAAAAATACCAAATTTTATTGACCTTACATTAATAGATACTGGGAAACTTAACATGATCACTGGACGTGAAATTGAGGTCAAGGATAAAAGTCATATGCCAGACTGTCATGTACTTCTTAAGACCAACCTACATACCAAATATCATTGACCTACCACTTATAGTTACTGTGACACTAAACTAAGCACAAAAACTTAACATGTTCATTGGACCGTGAAATTGAGGTCACAGACAAAAGCCATATTGCAGACTGCCATTTACTACTCAAAACAAACCTTTATACCAAATATCATTGACTTGCCACTTATAGTTACTGAGAAAATGACCTAATCACAAAAACTTAACATGTTCACTAGACCGTGAAATTGAGGTCAAGCACAAAAGCCATATGCCAGACCGTCATGTACTACCTAAGACCAACCTTCTTACCAAATATCATTGACCTACCACTTATAGTTGCTGAGAAACTTAAGTAAGCACAAAAACTTTACATGTTCATTGGACCATGAAATTGAGGTCACATACAAAAGCCATATAGCAGACTGTCATGTACTACTCAAGACCAACCTATATACCAAATATAATTGACCTACCACTTATAGTTACTGAGAAAATGACCTAATCACAAAAACTTAACATGAAAGTTTACGCCACCGCCGCCGCCATACTTTGTACGCATATGTCTCGCTTTCCGCGACTTTCGTCGCGGGTGAGGCAAAAAACGGAATTATTGGAAAACAAAGCACATATTGCAAATCTATCAAATCTATAGCATGTAACTAATGTCTTGCACAAGTTTCGTGAAATTCTGACCAGTGGTTAAGGGGGGGGGNGGATACCAAGTGGTCACCATTAGGTTTGCACTGAGCTGTAATGGCAAAGTCAAAAACATGTCAAAAATCTGAAAAAAAAGTATTTATTGGAAAACAAAACGCATAGTTCACATCTACAATATGTGATGAAGCTCCTGCATAATTTAAAAGAAATTCCAACGGGTGCTTTTAGAGGAGAAGAGGATACCACCTTTTTGAAGAAGGACAGACATTAGGCCATCACGAACACTATGTACCTTCCGTAAATCGGGGCTATAAAAGGGTGTTTTCAGGCGCGTACTTATTCCAAAATGGCAACCAGCAGGGAACAAAGTTTAACATTGGAGCTCATGAAAACACTTTAAAAAATCTTCTCCCTTGAATGTTCTTGGTCATTTGGGATCAAACTTGATCACAAGTTTTTGGATTGTCCCCTGTAAAAAGGACTCCTTTCAGGTTTGTACCTATTCCAAGATTCCTGCTATTGATCCAATGCTTGAAAATGTTAAGAGATCTTCTCTTGTAGATGAGAAACGTCTACATTTGTATTTCATGTTTAATAAAATACCAAGTATCCAGTACATGAGGTACTGTTTGATCATTGACAGATGAAAACAATTGAATATTGGATTCTCTTGGGGCCAAGGGAGCGATACAGGCTCTCTGAGCCTCTTGTTTAGATTTCCCATTGTTTTGCCTTTATCTACACTGACGATACATAAGTTGTCAAAACGAACATCTGTAGAACTGGATACAATCAGATATTGTGTTTTTTCAATGTCGGTAAGTAAACGAATGAGAGTTCAATGAGTAATTACTACGATTACATGATAGCGCACACATCAAACAAAAAAGTAAATGACATGGAAGGACTGAAAAATAGAGTTTTCGGCAAGGTCCGATTAAAGCATTTGCATCTTTATTGTTGAAAGAATTCAGGCTGAAATGAGAAAAAAAATCCAAGCATGAGGTGCAATTAGATGGTAATGTGAACAGAATGTCTAAATTTATCTTTGAATTTTTAGTCGTTTTTCTGTTATTTTTCCTTTTCATATTTAAACCATTTATCATGTATTTCTTGTATAAACATAAACCAATTATTGACTTTAATTTTGTATGTTCCTTTGTATTTTCATATAGAATTTGTTTTGTAATAAATAATATGAATGGGACTACATAACACTGAAAAACTTGTGCCCAATTTCTTTTGTTATATCCCATATTAAATTATTATAAACTTTACCCCAAAAATTATCCTTAAAGTTCAGTAGAAATATGAATTCAAATTATGATAAATGAGCTATACACGGCTCGGCAAGCCTCTAGAATCAGTTCATAAGGGTAATTTCAAAATTACCGAACAGAATTCTCAGGAGGCGAAATTCAAAGGGTAGAAAGACTAATTATGTGCAAAACAAACAGAAAAAATGTAAATCGCTATGGTCCTGACTTTGCACAGGTACTCCTTAAGAAGTTGTAGGTTTTATGGAGCGCCAAACCATTAGTGTCATGTGTAGCAATTCAACAGCAATTGCTATTGAAAGGTAGTATATATTGAAAAGAAATGTTCATCCCATGACGTGAAAAAAGAATCTCGAATCACAGTCCGATTGAAATTTCAAAATTCTCGACAAGGGACTGATATCTTTTAAAGAACTATTTCAGTCAGTTAATTAATTTTTTAAGTATGAGGTGTATTACTTGATCCTGTAAACAAGATAACTTGGAAGTATGGTTTTAATCTGACTTGCAGTTAAAAAGGAGTGGGCTATTCTTGGCTTCTTGAATCTCATTATTGATTATCGAACTTTATAAATGAAAAGTCCAAAGGTTTGCAGAATTCGTAAAAAAAATCTGAAAAAAAAGAAATTTTAAGTAGGGGCAGAGATAACCTCCGGACAGAAATCTCCCAATAGACGATTTTTTTTCAACATTTGATGAATCCATCTTAAAAATCAGGTGCACAACCTGATATGGTACTTACTATCCTGACATAATTGTAAATAGATATTCTGAAGATGGTCGGAGGAGGGTCGAGATTACCACAGGACAAAAATGTCTGTCTCAGATTGATAGCTAGACACACACTGGGACAAACTCACAGTCGCACAAACTGAAACCAATGTACCATAAACTTCGTTTTGGATGGGTATAAAATGGAAATACTGTCATTTGATCGTTTTTGTTACGGCTGTTGACTGTATCGTCACTTAGATTAAATCTGCTGTTGATCGTTACATGTATCGGTCGGAGATCGTATCCTATTTTCTTCTTGTTGTGTCAAGTAATGTCAAATTAAACAAGGACGCCTGACATTTGAATAATATTTTATACATAAAAATAAAGGTAAAAGATGCACCTTTAGTGCTGATGTTGAATAATAACTTGTTAAAATGGAATAAAAAAGATAACAGGAAACACCTACAATGGCCGAAAAACATAGCCACATGCCAGAAAGTAAATAGGAACTGCACAAGAAAAAAAACACACAATAAAAATACAAAAGACAAACATAAACAACGATAGGAACTCGGGACAGCCGGACTTGGTACCGGCACTAGCAAAAGCCAGCGGTAGGGTTAAACCGGTTTATGGGTACCCAAACCTCCCCTTTCTCTGTCCCGTTTCCCTATCGTAGAATAAACATACGAATAAAACCCATACAGGTAGACTACTAACTCCATGACCACGAATTTGTATGAAATAAGGAATTGAAGTCCAGGATCTGAGATTTTTGCGTGAATTTCAGTGTAAATTTGATTTAAAGTCTGCCAAAATGTAAATGTTATAAGAAAGTAATTCATTGTTTTCATTACTTTATTTATAACCTTCATTTTTACATCCAAATCAATGCATTTTTCTGCTAAAAATGTGATTAAATTTCAAAAATCTTAACACCACTATTTCATTTCTCAGGATGTAAACAAACATCGATGATCGTATCAATCGGTCGATGATCAAAATGATACAAAGCGGTTGTACGGTGTGGTTAGGCGTAACATAACAAATAAGTTGTAAAAATGTCCAAATGTACTTAAAGCTTCACTGCACTGTACGATTTTCCGTTTATTTAAAAAATAAAATGTTATGTGATGAAATGGACAATATTGGCAGTGGTCGATTGACAAAAACTAATGGACCATTTTTATTAAGTGATGTATAATAGATACATGTCGTGAGTTGAAGAGATTACTTTGAATTCCAGTTATCAAAGGCCAGCTACACCCCCAAACACTCAAGAATACGTTTTACACCAAATTAAAAAGTCTACCGGGATTCCACAATATTCATTCACTGCAGATTACGGATGTTTTTACAGTCAGCATTGAGTACAGAGCTGTCGGCTACCACCCCTTCCCCAAACTTTTAAAAGAACCTACGCAGTTTCGATTTTTTTTCTTCAATCAAGTTGATATTGCTTGGTAAATCAGACCGATTTATATGGAGCAAGGAATTCCCCATCGGGTCTTTCCCATAAAAGTCAGTATGCCTAGGATGAAGTGAACGGGTTCTTACAATCATAATTTTTGGGATACAGACGGGCGTTACATTGCTAAAAGCATGCCATCGATTCATGAAGCAGGCACTTGCCAGTGTTCCCGAAACAAAGTAGACAAGATGTTACTTGTCATATATTTTAATGCATGGTTGTTTTCAGGGTAGTGGATTTTAGTAAGCGTCACATCACCTATCTGTGGTGAATACATCTATCTATCTTCAGAAAATCTAAGTGATATTGGTTAAATCATTATTTCACAGACAAATTGATCAAGCTTAAGGTAACAGGTCACAGTGAGGTTAGTAATATGATTTTTCAACAGGGCATACTATGCCTGGTTATACAGCCCAAATGCAACCGGTCATAATGATCAAAGGTCAAAGTTGCGCTATATACATATGTACCCATCGCATTATTTTTATATGCTAACATCCCCTTTCCTTTGAGCATAAAAATGACATAGGCCTTAAGCGTGACAGACAACATACTAAAACTGTAGCCAGAGACCATGAATTTAATTACAAAATTCACCTGTCGCCACACTGGGATTCGATACCGGTAACCCTAGGAACAGTGATCTACCATCTAACGGCTAAAGAAGTACTCGCGCGGCTAATGGAGGGTTTTACAAACCTGTTTCGGTACTAATGCTTCTATTCATAGACGGGCATGCTCCATCGCATTACCAAAGCTACGTTTCTTTGAAAACATTACATAACTTAGTATTGAAATTGAAATAATGCAACTAAAAGGAACCAGAACGGAGTTTTTCAAATTATGACCGGTCTTTTAATTCCAATCCTGAACCAATACCTATGTCCAATACTACACATAAACAAATATTTAACTAGGAATATTTATGTAAATATGACACATAGATAAGCAAATCCGGCGAGAGTAAATAGAACTAGATATAAAGATTTAATCTAGGTCCCTTTTCCCAACAATCTGGGTCTTAAAATATGTGAAAAGAAGAAAATAACTCTATCACCCGCTTCAAACTAAATTGCAGAGATGCCATGGTGTTTCATCGAAGAATAAACATTCAAATGTACAAACTAGTGATGTCATAAACAGACAATAAACTGAACAAGACCTTCTTGATCGCAAGAGTATTTTATTTAATTCACATCGTATACACAAAGAAAATGAACATTTCTTCATGCCTACCCATTTTCGACAAATATTGTCCACCATCTTGTTTTGTCCAATCCTGCACACGTATACGACATTGAATTATATCGGATAATATTATTAATGATTCGAAGTTACAAACTTTGGAAGGGAGTCGAAAAGAAAATTCTAAATTTAAAATTTCGGAATTTTTTTTTGTTCTGGAATCAAACCTTCATTTCCTATTAATAAGAAAAATGTCGATACGCATCACATTAAATATATGCATTTACATTGTGTATATATAATGTATACTCGAGAATGTATAGTAGATCTGCTACAAGTTCCTGTTTTAATAATTGCCCCTTTAATAATTATATATGCTATGAAAATGTCAAGTATATTACTATCCAACTATGAACTCAGCAGTTGTTAGTGTTCAAATGTTGTCAATAAATGTAGCTGCTATCAGAGAGATAGGATTATAAGTTAATAAATGATTTTAATATATAATTAAGACGAATAAGTGATGGACTTGTAGCAAGCACTAGTCTAGATGTATAGGTATTTATGAAAAGTTTGTTTCGCTCCATATAAAATACATACAGTTTTGAGAACAAGACTGGTGCCAATATTTCTTTACGACATGTGAATATCATGTGGATTTTTGGGATCGCTTATGGCTTTTTATTAAAACTAAATGTGTGACCCCCGGGGTTGTGACTTAGCGGTGTTATTATTTACATAGGGTATGCCCATCCCCTTTTGTAAACTGGTTTGGATTGGACAACTTACAAACATGACAAATGCATCGTAAGAACAACATCTTTTGCAAACCAAAAAGATTCAAAAATTGGTCAGCGAAGTTCAATCGAATTGAATTGAAAGCATATATGTATGTGAAAGGGGTGGGAACCATGTTTGGAGAGCTTTTAAGATTTTTTTTTAATGGGGGTCGTCTCACCATTTATATTTTACCCTTTCGATACAATGATTGTTTTTCCTGAGCTCCATCCAACCGTAATAAACATTTTCCATAAATTCAACAACAGATTGAATCTCATTAAAGTTAACGTATTATTCATATATTCTATATATAAGCTAGTATTTGTCATTTAAAGCATATATATGGGTATCAAATATCAATTTTATACAATTTTTGACCTACAATGTCAATAGTCTATAAATAGAATCTAATTCCGGCATAAGAATTTCTTGGTTTTATGAGTACACCAAAATTTGTTACAATTTATAAAAGTAAGTTATAATTACAATCGATGGTTTGATTTGATACAAAACTGATCATTGCACCTCTATATCAATGATCAATATGTTTGGTTATTCTTACTTGGTTTCATCTCCTGCCACACTTCTCCATTATAATCTAACCTCTCATCTTCAAATTCCACACCAGCTATACAGAATGTGTATCTGATCAATTCACCCTTTCCTTTCCCATCAAAATAGCATAGTTTATATGTAGGCATTTTCGCCGATTAAAGCTATCAAGGGAAGCAACTCATGACCTCATTAAAAAAATTTGATAAGCTCCATTAGATATAAAAAAAATAGTCTTGAAGTGCAGTCTTTTTATACATGTTATAACTGTTCAACATTATTCATCATCATCGTTCCATCAGTACACTAGATAACTTGAAAGGAGGGTATATTTTTTCTGAAAAAAATGATCTTTTTATATGGAAGGAAGGGATTTTCTTCAAAACCTAGCAGAGAAAACAACAATAAATAAATTTTGAAATAGCATAAAAATATGTTTATAATTTTTTTATCTTATGGAAAAAAAATTTCTATCAAGGTAAAATCAACTAGTCATATCTTAAATGCAGGAATGACAAACTGAAAGGCCACCTGAACAATTACTTCATAATGAATCAATATGATGATGTGCAGCCTGATGCTGCCTGCTTTTTTTCTATTTATAAAGGGGGGTGATTGTTGTTGTCGCTTTATTTTTAGGGGTGTTTTTTATTTATTTAGGGGGGTGTTGGTTTCATTTTATTTTTATGGGTGTTGTTTTTTTAAGGGGGGTTCTGTGTTGAGCAAATCGGGCATTAAAACTTCATTTGCTGTGAGCTTAGATGATGTACTGGTTTTAGGTTTTTAGCAACATTGAAGTGTTCTGATAACAATTATTGAAGTGTTCTGATAAGATTTATGTGTTCTGTTAGTATTTATGTTTTTCGACTCCCTTTTTAACAATGAAGTTGTTCTCATTGTTAAAAAAACAGTCGTTTTCTTTTCATGCATCTCATAATATTTGTTTCACCATACCTCAGGTTTATTGAATTAATATTAGAGAATGTTTTTATTTTGCATCGTCATAGATCCAAAATGAGCAATATTGATCAGAGGCTCAAGCCGAGGGCGAATGTGAATTTCCGAGGATCTATGCCAATATGAAAAACATTACACAATGATACCTTTACCTTTATTATTAAACTTCATTTAAATTAATTGTATCATTTTTCACTTCACTTTGACAAACTTATCGTCCTTTTCATAGCCCTGCATCAGACGGCAAGTATATGCACTAATGGCTTATTTTAATGTTTCATAATGAGAAACAATAAATCAACAGGAGTTATGAAAAATCCATAATGGTCTAGTTTTGGTCATATTGGCATACTCTGACATTCGTTCCAGCAGACAAAGCCACAAACAATGTTGTTTTTGTATGTAAAAAGCACTATTATGATTGCCTAATACGAGAACTTGGCGCAGATAATAGTTCAGGCAACCCCACATACAAAATTTTAGACAAAGATGAAATCCTGGCAAATCATAAATCGTTTATGGAGTCGTTAAACATTTCTACCAACGCCAAATCTAATGATTTGCCTAGTTTGTACTGGACACCCAAACTTCATAAGTGCCGTACCAACAACGGTACATTGCCGGTGTAAGGTTGAATTTTGACCCCGTTGAAAATTAATCTTTTGGTCGTTTTTCAACGTTGAAAATTGACCCCAAAGCCATTGAATTTGATCAGCTCAATATTCAACGGGTTAATTGTCAGGTTTCAAGGTTTATTTTTTCAATTTGAAAACCCATGCGTTGAATACTGACCATCGTGGAAAAATGACTACTCAAAAAAAATATTCATATGAGAAATACAAAAGTGGAAGTGTAAAAAATCTGAAAGATTGTATAGGATGTGCCAATCCCAAATTCAGGTTAGGTATTATGGAACTCATTTGGGAGACTTTTATGTTTACAAACAAAAACTTTTTGATGATAGAGTATATTTTAACTTTAGTACATTTATTGGTTTCATTGCTGATTTTTGTTATATTTTCAATATGAGCTGAACAAATACCATCAGAAGAAAAAATTATTCCCAAATGTTTATGACACTCGATAATTTCAGTTTTTAAGTCCCCAAACGAAGTGTGGAGACTTATAGTTTTTGCTCCGTTTCTTATAATTTTTTATTATTCTTCTTCTCCCGCAAGTTTGTCCGCCCTCGTTCTCAGCCACATGATCATGTGTATATGTGCAATCTGGTCTTGAAAAATGGCAGCCGTGGAAGCGGGAAAAGTCGGGAAAATTAAAAGTGCTCCGAATTGGAAGAAATTTTTTCAGAAAGATTGTACAAGTTGTTTGGAACTTATTTTTAGGTCATTTTTTTTTCAAAATGTCAGCCGTTGCCATGGAAACAGAAAAAAGGCAGAAAAATTAAAAGAGCTCCGAATGGGACAAAATTTTACTTGAAGATTGCACAAGCTGTATGGAAATAACTAAATACCGAAGTTATTGTGAATTTAGTTTCTGCATATGCGCATTTCGACAACTTATGTCTCATCAGTGCAGATAAAATTTAAACGTTTTAAGACCATACACTCAAAGATGTTTAAAAACTGATAGAGAACAAGTAACCAATATGATCTAAATGTAAAGCCAAAATTAGCTAGGGTCAGAGCTTTGTATGAGGGAGATACTCCTAAGTTTTCAACAAAATTTACAAAACTTTAGATATTGTAAGGTTCAAAATAGAATCGGCTTTCGGGTCAGCACCGAAGTACTGACTACTCGGCTGGTGAATACCCTCGGGGACTAACGGTCCACCACCAGTGGCATCGACTCAATGGTAACAAATAACTAAATACCGAAGTTACTGTGAATTTAGAATTTGGAACTTATTTTTGGGTCAAATTTTCAAAATCGAAGTCCTTGCCATGGAAACCGAAAAGAGGCCGGAGAATTAAAAGTGCACAAATTGCATAAAATTTAAAAAGAACCTTCTTTAGGGACCGTAGAACTTATTCTGGATTAAATTTTTCTAAAATGGAAACAGTTACCATGGAAGTAAAAAATGGTGTGAAATCGAAAGTAGTGCAAGTTGGATGAATTTTTCCAAAAATGTTATAAAACAAGCATAGAACTTATTTTGAGGCTTAAACTTCGAACTCTGATACGGGAGTTCGTTTGGAAGACTTTTTTGTTTGCATCCAAACACACAGTTATTACTTGTTCATTGTTGAATTTTACCATGTTCCGTATTCTTCTTCTTACTGTAATATTCTACGACAAAATTTTCGGAGACCATTTCCCCAATCTTAACAAGACTTTACAGGAATGAAGGTCGCACTCCCAAGCTCAGTGTTTTCAGGTATTCAGGGCACACACTCCCATATAAGTATGAGATCTGTCAAGTAAAAATCAGCTATTTTAGTTGAAATATTAGTGGAAATTAGCGATTTAAACAAAATTTGAATTTTTAATGTGATAAATTATTAGCTATTATACTTGCCTTCAATTTGCTCTTATTTTTGCACAAAACGTCAGCAAACGAATACCGAATCAAAAATAATGAACAGGGGCAACATCTGTATCATCAATGACGAAAACTTATTTCATCCCTATTAGAGATATTTCACATTCTGACGAAACTCGGCGTAACCCGACGAAAGAAACCTTTCATGACGATCCACAACCTAAATGACACGAAAGGGACCATTAGCTGAACTGATATTATGTTATTAATTTCCAATATTATTAATAGATTATTTCTAAGACGGCGACTAAATGCATGTGTTTGTCAAACACATTAGATCATCATCATCATCACTTTATACACATGTAATATTAGACATTATTTACATAGAAATAAAATCTTGTGAAGTCTTTAACCGGTCGAGTGCACCCTTGTACTGGTAGCTTGCCAAGTCGGTGAAAATATTTTCAACTATTGGGATACTATGAAGATCAAAATAGCAAAATCCTGTACAATGAGTATATGAAGATTGAAATCTTCATATTAAATAAATCGTACCGGAAACGCCAAATTTGAAAACAATATTTTACTCGACTTAAAACTAGAGCGGATAAAACTTGCTTCAATCACTGACCATATGAATACTTTAACGTTACATGCATGGTATAGCACTTTTAAAAAGCAAGGCTCCTTTTATTATAATTTCTCTATGCACTATAAAGTACCTTCAACATCACAATTTGCTATTCATTGCAATCTCATTGACCTGTCCATAACGAGTAATTCCGTGCATTATAGGGAAAAAGACAAGAACAAAACAAGAAGATTTATTTATTTCTAGAAACTAAGATGTATGAACCGGAGATTAGCATATCAACATATCTTTTTAGCGCATTTCGGACGGCGTTTTTTTTTTCCTTGCGATTTTTTTGGCAGTATTTGTTTCAGCGTTTGTTTTTTGTTTTACTGACGTAAATATCATTTGTCTACAAAGGGGACATACCAATAGCTTTTATTTGAAATAAAAGTCTTGATATTGTCTTTTCAACTTATTAATAAAAGTGACCAATTTTAACAACATTGCATGTCTCAGGCTATTGAATAAAGATTTGCACTTTCGATGACATGAACGCAAAGTTCCACAGTTTCATGCACGTGTCAAATTTGAAATCCCCTCTTTTTCATTAAAGTGTCATCGTCTCTGAACCCACTCCCCCCGAAAACAGAATGGCATAACTAGCAAACAGACAACACACATACATTTAACCCCATTGTTTTCAAAGTCACGTGTATTATAAAATCATAATGAAAATGAAAATGAGCGAGAAATGAATGTTAGAATGGAAGACGAAAAAGCCTGAAATCATTCGCCATTCAAGATACAAGATATGTTCTAGACCGAATAAACCATATGTCATGCTTCACCCTAAAGGAGACCCCTCCCCCCCAAAAAAAAATAAATAAAATAAAATAAAAGATATAAGAAAGATCAGCGAGTAGGTCTAAGCAATAAAATAGCACACAATGAAGTCATTTTAATACAATATAATTTTTTTTATCAAATTTTACACAGCGAAATTTGAAATGGATATAACAAACACTGTACAAATATAGGAAATGCAATATTTAATAAATTTCAATATAGATATAAACAACTCAAGAGGAAGTCTCAACAGGAACTAATTGCATTTGTTCATCAAACTGACAAAATTAGCATGGTTGAATATGTATTTGAAAATATTTCATAGATCTGATACAATGAAATGAGTGAAATTCATATGTCTTATTTATGAAGACCCCCCCTGGCGTGTAAAATGCTCAAAATATATAATATATATTATGAATGCTTACTGGTCATACATGTAACACAAATTAAATTTTATTTCTTGAACTTTGTACTGTGGCATCGAACTGTTACTTCTTCACGTTATTTTACAAATGGCATAATAGAGATGTTTCACATTTTGACGAAAGAGAACCTAAACGTACGGGGACTAGTTATTGCACAAAAATAAAAAAGGCGAAAGTAAATTTAAAAATGTAAACACTTCCAATTAAAATATTGTAATTCTTTAACTCAATAATTATATAGGCCAAGTAGTTGAAAAATCTTCACTCTGAGCCATATTTCCTTCGTAAATCGCTACGTCTCGTTTCGTCGCTATCGTGTGTACGTATGACTTACGAAAGAGACGAACGAAAGACATTCGAGTTGTCCTTCTTGTTTAAACTTAGATCAGTCATGCTTCTCTGATCATGTCATTTGTAAAATAAATGTGAAGAAGTAACAGTCCGATGCCCGCCGTGCGCGGTCCCGGCTGAAGAATAGGCCCGCAGCATCCTCTGAGCTTGGAGTATGAGCCATCCTAACAGAGGACCCCGAGGGAACCCCGGGATATAGAAATAGGGCCCAGTATCTCCGGCTTGCGGGGTGTGACCCCTCCTAAACGGAGGCTGACCCCGAGGGTCCCGGGATATAGAAATAGGACCCATTCCGTGGTTTTGCGGGATTAATAAATACACAACCCATCTTTCGGATGGGATGTAAACTCAGGTCCACGTGTTGGAAGAAATGCCACGCTTCCTGCACGTTAAAGAACCCTTGTAGTAAGCTCTCTTTGGGGTGGTCCGTAGGTGATCGGCTACAAGGCTAAATTCCCCGCCCTTGACGATTTCACCCTACTTTTCCAGTGGCAGTCAGAATTTCCCGTCCCATGGCCATTTCCATACCCCAAAGTGATTATTTATCAACAAACTTGTTCTCGTCTTGATATAGCTGAAATATTGCTGAGTAGACGTTAAACAATATTCAATCAATCAATCAGTCCGATGCCACAGTACAAAGATCAAGAAATAAAATAAATTTTGTGTTCATGCAGTACTTGAACCACATGACCAGTACACATTCATACTACCTATTATATATTTTGAGCATTTTACACGCGAAATGGGGAGGGGGGTCTTCATAAAAAGCATGAATTTCTCTCATTTCATTGAATCAGATCAATTACATATTTACAAATACATATTTTAAAATACCATATATAATTGTGTAAGTTTGATGAACAAATACAATCCGGTTATGTTGAAACTTCCTCTTGAACCATAGCCTACCTATCTTTATTTATTAAATGCATTTTCCTATATTTTTACAGTGTTTGTCATATCAATTTCAAATTTGG
>MJUU01002921.1:69541-93231 GCA_002080025.1 Modiolus philippinarum | reverse complement strand
AATTTCACCCCTTTGTTCCTTCGGTATTCTACTGCCGTTGTTTCCCAATCAGCGACTGGGGAAAATTTTTGACCACATTTCAAAAACGTTTTTGGGAAGTGTGAGAAGGAATCAATATCAAGGCATTCGGATACATTAGTTTGTCAGTCTCCCATCGTCTTTTTTCATATACATTTTTTGTATTTGATTTGCATATACAAAACGTTACTAATGCATTGTTGTTGCCTTGGTTTCAGTTATGCATTCATAACAACGAAAGTTTACTGCATATATCAGAAGGGAATATTAATTACAAGTAATCCGCATGCCGTGATGAGTCAGACATAAAACAAGGAAAGCTGACGACTGCCCTAATGAAAACGTGCCGTTTTTGTAGGTTGAAGACAATCAGAATTCAAACTAATGTGCGTCGTATGTTACATTGTCTAAATGTATATCGTAATCCTCTCAATACCGTCATGACAAATAAAGTGTTGTAATTTGCCGCCTTTGGAATATATTTAAAAGAGTTTGTATCTGACGAGTATATCAAAACAAAGTTTAATCGGAGATTTAGTTGGAATATTTATATAAACTGCATCACTACTGTCGTGATGTCGACCGTAAAACTTCTGTAGTGATGACTTTATGTTATTGGTAACACGCCCTAGCTTAAGTAGTTTATTTGTAAGCAACCAGGCTCTATTCAGGAAGTCTCTGTATTTGACAACAAGCCCTTGAGTTGTGAGATGTAAACCCGATAATTATGCTGGCGCTTTTGGGATGGTGCTACAAAGAAAAGTAATGTTTTGATATAAAATGAAATACAGACCAGAAAATATTAAAGACCATTTGTTTGATTGTTCCAGTTCACCTTTCATATACCAACCATCTGGCCACGTTATTACAGGTAATCTGAATATCATTGAACACGATGGTCTCAGGGAAATTATTTCAAAAGGCCCGAAGTTCAGGGAACCTCAACATTCAACTGGAATCATAATTTTAAGATCAGTTGAGGGCGCAGTTTAGGAATATGCCAGGTCCTGGATAAAGCTTGAATCTGAAGTTGATGACATCAACACACTGTCAGAGTGGGTAAAAGCTATCCGGTCTTTAGTGTTACGTAGAATACTCAAATTGAAAAATTGCGTACACAATAACCCAAATCCGTCTTCAGAGACTGTGACGCTGTATCTTGTCTTTCATCCCTTCACGAAAGTATGTTGTCGGTCCAGCAGAAAAGGTCGCAATTACTATAGATAAAGATGAAATCCTGGCAAATCATAAATCGTTTATGGAGTCATTAAACATTTCTACCAACGACAAATCTAATGATTTGCTTAGTTTGTACTGGACACCCACAAACATACTGTGATACTGTTTATTCACGTAAGAGCATCAATCATATGAGGATTCTCAGAAATTCAAAAGATCTTCTGAACAACTTGAAAACCCGGTCACTTTCAGAGATCCACTCGTAGAAAACATTCGATATTTCTACACTCTTTACCACTCTTCCCCCATTCAAAATTGAAAAGTTGTTTGATTGATCTTATCAAGAACGCATCTACTAACAAAAACAGGACAGAGCTTTAAATACATAGCCTTAGCATATACATCTACCTATTTTACTAACAAAGTACCAAAGGGTAACACACGATACTACACTGAAGAACAGGTGATCAGCATACTGGAATTTCTCAGTGACAACATATTTGTAAAGTTCGGAAGCAAGAATTCCAACAGACAGTCGGCATTCCAATGGGTACGAATTGTGCTCCTCTCTTAGCCAACCTGTTTTTGTTCACTTACGAAACAGATTTTTGCAAAATTTGGTCAAAAAGAGGCAAGATCCCTTAATTACTCATACAGACGTATTGATGATGTCTTGTCGCTTGATAATAGTAAATTTGCCGACTATATTTCATTAAAATATTCCCCAGAACTTGAAATAAAGGAGACTACAGGCACTGACCATTCTGTTTCGAATTATATATTTTAATTCATATATATTACCTCGTTTTGAGTATTGTTGTACAGTATGGGGAAATTGTAATACAAATGGGATTGAAAAACTCAATAGACTCCTTAAAAAAATCAGCAAGAGTTATATTAGAAGCTAATTTAATGACTGACTCCTTCTTCTCTACTCTTTAATTCTTAAAAATGGTTAGATATTGAAAAGAGAATTTGTTATCAAAAGGCTATTCTTGTATATAAGTCATTAAATAGTATGGTGCCGTCGTGTTTGCACGATAAATTTCATTTTGGTGATAACACTACTTATAGTTTACGTTCCAAAAGTAACAGCATGTTAACTTTACCAAAACCAAATACAAATTCTTTGAAAAAAAACATTTTTATATTCTGGCTCACAAATTTGGAACAGCTTACCATATGATTTGAAAGTTTGCAAATCAATTAAACAGTTTAAAGAGAAAAGTTATGCATACTTTTTAAATGGTAATAAATTGCAAAATACTATAATAAGTATATATGAATCTTAATAAAATAAATTGAATTGTTTTATACTTCTTATATGGCAAACTGTTTGTATATATTATATGTAGGGATGTCAACGAGTACTCGAGTATCGCTCGGAAGGTACGAATATCGAGTATCTAATTCGTACTCGAATACTCGGAATTATAACTGTCATTCTCTTTGTTAACTTGACTGTCTCTGTATTTCAGAGCATCACGTTTGAAATCACAATAAATTTGTTACTGCCCCTAGATAGACAAAATCCAAAAACAATTATATCCAAATATCTTAATTAAGAAACGCACCATGAACGTGTAGTTCTATGTTACTTAAAATTCAAATGCAAATACCTCTCCAAATACTTATTAGAACATGTTGATATTTTTACACGTGATTTCTTAACAACAAAGACAAAATTCTGATTTTTTTTTTAATTTTCAGTTTCATCTTCTAAGACACTCTTTTTTACCATAAAATGAAAAAAAAAGATGAAAAACAATGAAAACTGTCATCTTTGTCATAATAAGTATAAGACATGGACAGAAATATCAAAATACCGAAGTTACTGTTAATTTATTTTCTGCATATGCGTATTTCAACAACTTATGTCTCATCAGTGCAGATAAAACCAAAACGTTTGGAAGTCCGTTAACCAAAATGTGTAAAATCTGTTGGAGAACAAATAACCAAAAGGGTCCAAATAGAAAAGCCAAAATTCAGCTAAGGACAGAGCTATGCATGAGGGAGATACTCCTTAGTTTAAACAAAATTGGGTAAAATTTAAATATTGCAAATTTCAATAAAATCGGTTTTCGGGTCAGCACCGAAGTACTGACTACTGGGTTGGTGAATACCCTCGGGGACTAACAGTCCACCAGCAGAGGCATCGGCCCAGTGGTAATCAATATCAAAATACCGAAGTTACTGTTAATTTATTTTCTGCATATGCGCATTTCAACAACTTATGTCTCATCAGTGCAGATAAAACCAAAACGTTTGGAAGTTTGACTATTGGTAGCTGTAAATAAGAGAAATATTTTGAACATGTTAATTCTTAGCTCACTTTTGTTTTCGTAAAGCAAAATTGATCTTATTGTTGCTTTAGAATGAAATTTCATTTGACAAAAATTAACGTGCTAGGTATCAACATTTGAAATGAAAATAATGCATACGAGGAATCGACTTAACTAAACTATTTAGGAAGCCAAGCAGCACGATTGTTTCCAATAAAGACGCATTTGCGACTCAATAAAGCTTTCGAATAAATCGGCCGTTTGTTCACATTTCTAATAATTGAAAAGCAGAAAAATGTACACTTTATATATATTAAGTTGTGATCAAAGTAATTATTTTGACTGAAAACCAGTTTCCACCCCAGACATTGTATTTATTTAATGTTTATATAACCGTTAATTATGATTTAAACAATTAGATAAATCCGACAAGCGTGATACTAAACATAAACAAGGTGTTAAAGACAACATAATATATAATTTCGCTTAGACGGAAAATTATTGAATCAAATCTCTGATTTGCTGTAATTGGTGCTCTTTTTATGGCACGTAAGCAATATTGTAGCTATATTTCATTGGAATGATCATTTCGTCCTAAGAATCCTGAAGTCTAGTAATTTTCATTTCAAAAGATTACCGAGTACTCGAGTATACTCGAGTATTGCATCCGAGTACTCGAGTGGCATTTTTCACATATTTTGACATCCCTACTTAAAATATATTTAAAACAAGCCGGTGTGGCTTTCTTCAACTTAGAATAATCTGATATACAGTTCCCTTTTCTAGAAGACGATTAATTATACTGTAACATGGTATTAAATTCCACTCAATTTAATTAAAAAATGTCCCTGATATAGACTAATGCACTTTTTTATAAATGATTTAAATAATCAACTTTAATAAGTGTATTACAAAAGAGCGGAGTATCAAGCACCTCTGCAACAGAAGTAAGTTCAAAATTTCCCACAAATTCACGATGATACTTTAATATGGTTCTATAGAACTTTGGTATATTTTCTAAAGTCTGAACACTGACAACGAAGGACTTGTTGTCCACTGAGTTGCCCGATTATATTTGGTCAACAAGAATTTTGCTTGAGCGTCCAATGTTTCCTCTAAATCTGGAGTTTGCAAATTCTGTAAATTAATTCTATGTGTTTACTTTTTACAAAGGAAAACAGATTTACCATACCCAATCCCCCATTTTTTCCTCCAGCAAGAAACATTTCCATCTACTAGTATCTTGTTTACTTAATCATCCCAAATAAATGTTTAAATTAAGGTGGTATGGGGATACATAGAATTTTCTGAAATCTTCGGGATTTATCCTTTTTTTAAAAAATTAAATAAAAATTGGGGGTCACCAACCATATAAGAATGCAATTGTCATGTAAAATTCTGCCATTTTTGTTGAATAAATAGGGGAAATTATCGAATTTTACAAAATCTTAATTTATTTTAGTTACATCTGATAGATATTGATTTTAATTTGGTAATTTATTAGCTAATATATTATTCTTCAATCTCCACGAAAACAATTTTGGTCACCAAATTTATTTTGGAATGAATCGCTAAAATTTGATTTTTTCCTATTATGCAAATTATCCCCCTTGACAGGCTAGGCGTTTGCTGAAAAGGTTCATATACTGCATGGTTACGCAATGAGAGAGGCATATTTCATCAACTTTAACTATTATAAGACATTAAAATATTTTTGGCAATATTTCCATAGTGAATTCTATTTTTTTTTTTTGGTCACATGCGCAAGAATGATGCGCAATTTTAAACTTTTAAACTTCCGTACTACCTTAAGTTAATATAAATGTTTTTAATATATTTTAGGTATCCCTATCATATCTATTTCGTAACCTATCACGGATATTACAAGACTTTTGACAATCAATAATTTACCTCCGAAAGTCAAATGTGTTTGCCAGACTTGAAGACAATTATTCATCCTGTCTGTTTCAGGTTTCCAGATTTCTTCTTTAACTATGTTATTACAATAATTCATCCTAAAAGTTTTGACATATTTTTGTCTCGCCTGCGATCAAAGTCGCGAAGGTGAGATATAACGATCATAGATTCCGTCGTCGTCGTCGGCGGTGTCGTGGTGAAAATTTGGTTATCCCAAATGTTAAACTTTTTTTAGCTTAAATAACTTTCTCAAATCATGTTCAAAATCAACGATGTTTTGACACAATATTCACTGCAACTTCATTATTGAATCCCAAGTTTATTTAAAAAAAAAAAAATAATAATTCCAATTTTTCCGTATTTTGCCATTTGTTGGTTTTTTTTTTTGGTTTGCACAATATCTCAACATCTATATGACATAGACGCATGATGATTGGTAAGTGGTTATATCTTGAGCAGTAACCAAAATCTATTGCAGAATTATGCCACCTTGACCAATATTTTCCACGTGAATGATTTCGGTTAAATTTTCACTCCATTCATAAAAAAAAATTGGGATAAAGGAATTTAATTTGCTGTTTAATTGTTGCATATAGTCTATACAGTTTGGGGCAGACATAACCTCTCGTCCAAGTTAACTCTAAGTTAATTTAGAACAGCCATAGAACAAATTCTAGAAACGGCCATAAATTATGACTGCACTAAATTAACTTAGAGCAGTTCTAAAAGCGGTCATCATTGGTTCTACGTGCTGAACTGTTCTAAAAATTGCTATAGTTCAAAAATGGAAAAATAATGGTCTTAGTTCTAAGTAAAGTTAACTTAGAACAGTTCTAAAAGAGGTCAAACACTAGTCCGGTTTAAAAGTGGTCATTATAATGTGCGCTACAATACTTCCCTATGGGTCATGATAACGGGTTTATCTTTGTGATGATCGGACTTGATTATTCCGTATTGAATACACAAATTTTCCTTGTCCTTATATGATAGGCCGGGTATTATAGGAAGTTTTATTGTATAAATTGTCCCTTTTGTCGTCAGTTTTAGTCGAGGCGGGGGTTCAAGACTGTGTCTTATAGTGTGTTTTGGGCATTTTCAGCTCGGCGTTAATGTTTTTGGTAAAATAAATCAGTTGTTAACCGTTTTTAAACCATTTGGTGTTTTCTTTACTTTGTGTTAACTTTTAAACGGAAATGAATAGCACTCATAAAAATGTGCTACTTGTTTTGTAGATTACTATCACAAATTTAAATAAAATTTTAAACTTCATGTATTTGACTAAATACAGATCGCAAAAGGGACATTTTCTGGAATCGATATAACATCGATGCCTGCAATCATAAAACTTCTGTAATTTGAAAAATTAATCATATGGCAAAAGGGACATTTTCTGCAATCGAAATTATAATATACATGTCCGCAACCAATTGACTTAATGTAATTTGAATGAAAACATCTACAATTCATTTGTTGTAATAAAAAGCAAGGATTCTTCTCTAACATCACTTACAAAAATATTTGTTCCTGGACATGCGATGACATGATTAAGGCACTGAATCTTTTGCTAGACAACGTTTTTGTTCGTTTCGGCAAATCGTCTATCAACAGGTCATTGGAATTCCCATAGGTACAAACTGCACCACTCATTGCAGATCTTTTCCTGTTCTGTTACGAACGGGACTTTATGAAAAAAACTACAGGATGGAAACATACAAAACAACTTATTTCAATTTTCAACGATAACAGCAGGTATATCGACGATATATTTACTATTGACAATCCCCAGTTTTTAGACTATATCGACTTCATTTACCCACAAGAACTTCAACTTAATAAAGCAAACAATGATTCTAAATACTGCCCATTTCTTGATCTAACTATCATCTTTGACTCTGGAAAAATTAAAACTAAAATTTATGATAAAAGGGATGATTTTGATTTCACTATTACTAATTTCCCTTTTCGTGATGGCGACGTTCCCGCAGCACCATCATACGGGTGCATATATCTCAACTGGTACGATTCGCACGCGTCTGATCTACTCTTGACGACTTTAATGGACGTAACCTTACCATCACATCCAAACTATTTCAACAAGGTTACAGATTTCATAGATTGATAAACACATCTAAGAAGTTTTATAGAGGATATGAACATTTGGTATCTAAGTATAATGCGACTCGGAAACAGCTTATTTTTACGGAAATGTTGTTAAAAATGTCAAAAAATGATAAAAAAAATCCGGAAAAACTGGGACGTAATCTACATTCTTTACGTAATAGGGGATATTTACCGGATATTCTTCATGATTCCGTTAAATTGGCTTTAAGATCCCATGACCTGAAGATTTTACAATTATAGTGGCCTCTCACTGATACTGCCGATGTCTACAAAAATCCATGATGATTCTTTACCAAACCCTTCGGGAAGTTTTGAGTTTAATTATTATTCCGTAGTGCGACAGTGTTTTACCAGCAGACTAGGCTTCTTTAGCTAGCCGGCAGTTTAGCGGCGAGCACTCCTCGACCCATCTTTCTAAATTACGTTTTCTCTATTCTTTCCTTTTCAAGATTGTGGTCTTTGAGTTAATGGTCTACCTGTATTGGGTTTTATTTGTATGTTTATTATACTATAGGGAAACGGGATAGAGAAGGGGGAGGCTTGAATACCCATAAACCGGTTTAACCCTACCGCTGGCTGTTGCCAAGGCCGGCACCAAGTCCGGCTATCCCGAGTTCCTATCGTTATCTATGTTTGTCTTTTGTCATTATATTGTTTTTTCTTGTGACGTTCCCTGGTTGATTGTGACATGTGATTGTAATGTTCGGCCATTGTAAGTGTTTCCTGTTATCTTCTCTTCATTAATATGACAAAAAACATTCTCTGCAATCGATAAAATATCTATGCCAGCTATACTGAAACTCATTTAATTTTATGGAAAAAACAGAGAGCAATAGGGACATTTTTTCGCAATCGACATAATATCATTGCCCGCAATCAATACACTTACCGTAAGTTGACTAAAAACAGAGGGCAAAATGGACATTTTCTGCAATCGATATAATATTGATGCCAGTAATTATGAAACTCAATATAATTTTATGAAAATCATATGGCAATAAAGGGCTACGCCGAGCGAAGCATGATACGACCGCAGCATGTCGACCACTGAAATTTTGACAAGTGTAAACTAAAATTAATGTGGACACAATAAGGACCATGTCACAGAAATTAACTGGACACAAACTAGTTAAAATAAAAAATAGCTCTTTTAATCCCTTATCACTAGGATATTGTAAGAGCTAAGAAATTCTGTTGACTACAATCAAGAAAAATCCAAAGAAAAAACTCAGGTTGAAATCCAATGAAAAATAAAGATTTCACATATTTTGAAGTATTGCAATTTGGCCCCTTTGACCCATTATAGCTTGGAAACCAAAGAGCAATGCAAAATAAACTGCCTTATCACTGAAAGCTTAAAATGAGAAGAATCCAAAGATAAAAATCCCACCAAATTTAATGAAAAATAAAGACTTCACATATTTCTAATGATTGCAATTTTGACCTCTTTGACCCCTTATAGCTCGGAAATGGTAAGAGCTACATCAAATCTGTTGACATACTGCTGAAAGCTTACATTGAGAGGAATCCAAAGAAAAAAATCCCATCAAAATCTGATGTAAAATAAAGATTTTACATATTTCTAAAAATTGCAATTTTGGCCCTTTTGACCCCTTATACTCGGAAACGGTAAGAGCTATGCCAAATCTGTCGACATACTACTTAAAGCCTACAATGAGAGGAATGAAAAGAAAAAAATCCCATTGAAATTGGATGATAAATAAAAATTTTAGGTAATCCGCATGTTTTCAAGTTTTGCCCTCATAGATTGGAAAAGGAACAAGTTATTAAAAATCTAATGGTGCAGCGCTATATTAATTTTTCATAAGGAATCCACTGCAAAAAACTGCATCAAAATCGAAAAAATAAATTTTTGAAATTGGTCCCCTTTGGGCCCCATATATCTCGTGAACGGTACATGCCACACGAAATCCGTTGGCATATTACTGATTGGAAATTTCCTCAGGAAGACACTGAAAGAAACCCCATCAAAATCCGATAAATAATAAAGATTCTACAGTCAAATATGTAAAACATCAAATTTAACCCTTTTTGGCACCTTTTTTCAAAATGGGTGGAGACACAATGAACAAAACTGAGCCAAGCCTTCCTTTTGTGCCAAAGAACATTGTGTTAAAATTTCATAAGGATTGGTCAACTTAAATTAAAGTTATTGACCAAAAACAAAAGTGTCTACAGACAACGACGACAACGACGACGACGACGCCGACGACAGCACCATACCATTATACGACCGCAAAAATTTTTGCGGTCGTATGAAAAGGAAAATTTGTCGAAATCGATATAATATTGATCCCCGCAATCATTAAACTTCTGTAATTTGAAAAAAAATCATATGGCAAAATGGACATTTTCTGCCATAAACATAATATCCATGTCCACTATCAATTGACTTACTGTAAAATAAAAACAATAAAATCATATAGCAAAAAATATTTACTGAAATCGATAAAATATCTATGCCTGCAATAATGAAACTCTTTTCATTTTATTAAAAATACCAGAGGGCAAAAAAGACATTTTCTGCAATCGATATGAAAATGTATATCAATGCCTGCAATCAATAAACTTACTGTAATTTGACTAAAACAGGGGGCAAAAGGGGACATTTTCTGCAGTCGATAGAATATCGATATAATTTGATTTCAGTCATATGCCAAAAGAGACATTTTTTCGCAATCGACATGATATCAATGCCCGCAATCAATAAAACTTACTGTAATTTGACTAAAACCAGATGCCAAAAGGGACATTTTCTTTTATCGATATAATGTCGATGCCCACAATCATGAAACTCAATATAATGTGATTAAAATCATATGGCAAAAGGGACATTTTCCGCAGTCAACATATCAATACCCGTAATCAATAACCTTACTGTAATTTGACCTTAAACAGATGGCAAAAGGGACATTTTCTGCTATCAATATAATATCGCTATCAGGAAACTTAATGTAATTTGAATAAAATCATATGGCAAAAGGGACATTTTCCGCATTCAAGATAATAACAATGCCTGCAATCAATAAACCAACTGTAATTTGACTAAAAACAGATCGCAAAAGGGACATTTTCTGCAATAGACATAATATCCATGTCCAAAATCAATTGACTTAGTGTAATTAAATTAAAAACATATAACACAAAAATATTTTCTGCAATCGATAAAATATCTATGCCTGCAATAATGAAACTCGTTTAATTTTATTTCAAAAACAGAGGACAAAAAGAACATTTTCTGCAATCGATATATATCAATGCCTGCAATCAATAAACTTACTGTAATTTGACTAAAACAGATGGCAAAAGGGGATATTTTCTGCAATCGACAGAATATCGATGCCAGCAATCATGAAACTCAATATAATTTGATTTAAGTCGATGGCAAAAGATACATTTTTTTCGCAATTGACGTGATATCAATGACCGTAATCAATAAAACTTACTGTTATTTGACTAAAACCAGATGCCAAAAGGGACATTTTCTTTAATCGATATAATGTCGATGCCCACAATCATGAAACTCAATATGATGTGATTAAAATCATATGGCAAAAGGCACATTTTCCGCAATCAACATAATATCAATACCCGCAATCAATAACCTTACTGTAATTTGACTTTTAACAGATGGCAAAAGGGACATATAGTATCGCTATCAGGAAACTTAATGTAATTTGAATATAATCATATGGCAAAATGGACATTTTCCGCAATCGACATAATAACAATGCCCGTAATCAATAAACTTACTGTAATTTGACTAAAAACAGATGCCAAAAGGGAAATTTTCTGCAATCGATAAAATATCTATTCCCGCAATAATGAAACTCATCTAATTTTATCTAAAAAAAAAAACAGGGCAAAATGACATTTTCTGCAATCGATATAATATCAATGCCTGCAATCAATAAACTTACTGTAATTTGACTAAAAACAATGGCAAAAGGGACATTTTCTGCAATCGATATAATATCGATACCCGCAAATATTAAGCTCAATATAATTTTATTAAAATTGTATGGCAAAAGGGACATTTTTTGCAATCGATATAATATCAATGCCCGGAATTAATAAACTTACTGTAATTTGACTAAAAACAGATGGCAAAAGGGACATTTTCTGCAATCGAAATAATATCGATACCCGCAATCATGAAACTCAATATAATTTTATTAAAATTGTATGGCAAAAGGGACATTTTTGCAATCGATATAATATCAATGCCCGGAATAAATAAACTTACTGTAATTTGACTAAAAACAGATGGAAAAGGGACATTTTCTGCAATCGATATAATATCGATGCCCGCAGTCATGTTACTCAATATAATTTGATTAAAAACAGATCGCAAAAGGAACATTTTTTTTCAAAATCGATATAATATAGATGCCCGCAATCATTTAACTTCTGTAATTTGAAAAATGTCCGCAATCAATTGATTTAATGTAATTTGAGTAAAAACATATGACAAAAAACATTTTCTGCAATCGATAAAATATCTATGCCTGCAATGATAAAACTCATACAATTTTATTTAAAAAAAAACAGAGGGCAAACAACGGCAGTAGAATACGAAAGGAACAAAGGAGTGAAATTTACAAAAATCGAAGTCCAAAGATACGGCCAAGACGAGAACACGGAAAATAATGACGTTAGACACAAAAAACAATGACGTCAGACAGATACAAAACACAGAAACAGAAATTACAACATTCAAAACAAAGGCACTTACAGTGTGAACTCTAGTGAAACTGAGTTACATCAGGTGCTCCGGAAGGGTTAGCATGTCCTGCTCTGTTAACAGCACTTGTCACACTGTGAGTGATTCAATCTGGGAAAATGTCAAAGTCGGTAGTCTAATCCGGGAAGATGTGAATCTAGCCGAAAATGCCCACTCTCATTTGGGACACCGACACGTCATATCTTTCAATGATGTTACGGCGACGGCCATAGAATTTCTTGAGGGATGAAATTAACATAGGTTGAACAAATCCCTGACTAAGCAGCTTTTCGGACAGTGTTTTTGCTTTGTTCAAAACATCCCTGTACAAACTACAAGCTCGACAGTAACGAATCAACTGTGAAATGTATACTCCATAGGTTGGAGAGGTAGGTATATTGTTGCTAAGAAAGGGAAAGTTCACAATTGGGAAAATAAAATCATCACGCTTGTCATATAGCTTAGATTTCAAACGTCCATTTTCGTCAATATACAATAAAAAATCTAGGTACGAAGCTGAAGTAGGTGTTTCAGTTGTTTCTTTAATTTCAAGCTCATTTTGGATAGATCTGATGTAAATACTCCTTAAATTTAGGACCATTAAGAGAAACTACATCGTCTATGTAGCGGAAGCTGACATTAAAGGACTGGGCTAAATGTTTTTGTTTTCTTTGAATAAGCCCTTGTAAAAAGGACATTTTCTGCGATCGACATCATATCAATGCCCGGAATTAATAAACTTACTGTAATTTGACTAAGAACAGACGGCAGAAGGGACATTTTCTGCAATCGATATAATATCGATGCCCGCAATCATGAAACTCAATATAATTTGATTAAAATCATATGGCAAAAGGGGATTTTTTTTTCGAAATCGATATAATATCGATGGCCGCAATCATTAAACTCCTGTAGTTTGAAAAAAAAATCATATGGCAAAAGGGACATTTTCTGCCATAAACATAATATCCATGTCCGCAATCAATTGACTTACTGTAATTTCAATAAAACATGGCAAAGAAAGACATTTTCTGCAATCGATAAAATATCTATGCCTGCAATGATGAAACTCATGTAATTCCATTTAAAAAATCAGAGGGCAAAAAAGACATTTTCTGCAATCGATATAACATCAATGACTGCAATCAATAAACTTACTGTAATTTGACTAAAACAGATGGCAAAAGGGGGCATTTTCTGCAATCGATAAAATAAATCAATTTAAGTCATATGGCAAAAGAGACATTTTTTCGCAATCGACATAATATCAATGCCGCAGTCAATAAAACTTACTTTAATTTCACTAAAAACAGCTGCCAAAATGGACATTTTTGCAAGGGATAAAATATCTATGCCCGCAATAATGAAACTAATCTAATTTTATATAAAAAAAGAAAAAAAATCAGAGGACAAAAAGGACATTTTCTGCAATCGACATAATATCAATGCCTGCAATCAAAAAACTGTAATTTGAAAAAAAATCCTATGGCAAAAGGGACATTTTCTGCAATCGACATAATATCCATGTCCGAAATCAATTGACTTAATGTAATTTGAATAAAAACATATGACAAAAAAAAACATTTTATGGAATCGATAAATTATCTATGCCCGCCATAAGGAATCTCATCCAATTTTATATACCCCCCCCAAAAAAAAAAACAGAAAGCAAAAGGCCATTTTCTGCAATCGATATAATTTCAATGCCTGCAATCAATAAACTCACTGTAATCTGACTGAAACAGATGCCAAAGGGACATTCTTTGCAATCGATTTAATATCAATACCCGCAATCATGAAACTCAATACAATTTTATTTAAATCATATGGGAAAGGGACATTTCGTCGCAATCGACAGAATATAAATGCCCGCAATTAATAAACTTACTGTAATTTGACTAAAAACAGATGGCAAAAGGGACATTTTCTGCGATTGATATAATAGCGATGCCTGCAATCATGAAACGCAATATAATTTGATTAAAATCATAAGGCAAAAGGCACATTTTTTTCGAAATCTATATAATATCGATGCCTGCAATCATTAAACTTCTGTAATTTGAAAAAAAAATCATATGGCAAAAGGGACATCTTCTGCAATCGACATAATATCCATGTCCGCAATCAATTGACCCTTACTGTAATTTGAATAAAAACATATGGCAAAAAACATTTTCTGCAATCGATAAAATATCTATACCTGCAATACTGAAATTCATGTAATTTCATTTAAAAAAGAGAGCAAAAAGACATTTTCTGCAATCGATTTAATATCGATGCCAGCAATCATGAAACCTCGATATAATTTGATTGAAGTCATATGGCAAAAGAGACATTTTTCTTCGCAATCGACATGATATCAATGCCCGCAATCAATAAACTTACTGTAATTTGACTAAAAACAGATGCCAATAATATCGATGCCCACAATCATGAAACTCAATATAAGGTAATTCAATTCATATGGCAAAAGGGACATTTTCCGCAATCAACATAATATCAATACCTGCAATCAATAACCTTACTGTAATTTGACACAAGGGACATTTTCTGCAATCAATATAATATTTCTATCAGGAAAATTAATGTAATTTGAATAAAACCATATGGCAAAAGGGACATTTTCCGCAATCGACATAATATCAATACCGGCAATCAATAAATTTACTGTAATTTGACTAAAAACAGACGGCAAAAAGAGACATTTTCTGCAATCATATAATTTCGGAATCAGGAAACTTAATGTAATTTGAATAAAATCATTTGGCAAAAGGACATTTTCCTCAATCGACATAATAATAACGCCCGAAATCAATACACTTACTGTAATTTGACATAAATCAGATAGCAAAAGGGACATTTTCTGCAATCGATATATTATCGACGCCCGCAATCATAATCATGAAACTCAATATAATTTGATTAACATCATATGGCAAAAGAGGCATTTTCCGCAATCGAGATAATATCAATACACGCAATCAATAACTTTACCGCAATTTGAATAAAAACAGATGGCAAAGGGGAGGGACATTTTAGCAATCTATATAATATCGATGCCCGCAATCATGCAACTCAATGTAATTTGAATAAAATCATATGGCAAAAGGGACATTTTTCCGCAATCGACCTAGTATCAATGCACGAATCGATAAACTTACTGTAATTTGACTAAAAATATGGCAAAAAAGACATTTTAGGCAATCAAAATGATATCGTTGCCCGCAATAATGAAACTCGTGTAATTTTATAAAAAAAAGCAGTTCGCAAAAAGGACCTTTCATGCAATCGGTATAATATCGGTGCCCGCAATCATGAAACAAACTGTAATTTGACTAAGAACAATGGGAAAAAGGACATTTCCTGCAATCGATATAATATCCATGCCCGCAATCATGAAACTTCCTCTAATTTTACTAAAACAGATGGCAAAAGGCACAATTGCTGCGATCAATATAATATCAATGCCCATCATCGATAATCTTTCTGTAAATTGACTAAAACATATGGCAAAAGGGACATTTTTACAATCGATACGATATCAATGCCGGCAATCATGAAACGTTCTGTAATATGAATGAAATCATATGGCAGGTTGTGACTGATTTTAGAACTGTTCTTGACAATGACCGTTTTCACACGGGGTCTATCGTTTACGCATAAAAGTACCTAGGAGAACAGAAATTAATACAATTTTCGGAACTGATGAACAGTAACAGAATGAAAACTTCCGCTTCAGTCTGACTGAAGGTAAGAAAAACACTACATTTTCATATTCATCAATGCTTATTTAAGTTGGGGGGTGGGTGCATTCTGTAGCAAAATGAATAAATTTTCATCGCTGATAATGCATATTTTGATACATCATGTAGATTTTTGTGCAAGTCGTTTCGATCACGGTAAATGCATATTGTCTAATTTTATTTTTACTAGAAACACACGTTGTATCTATACAAATACGGCTTCTAAATTGCCTAAATAATATTGCCTGCTCAAATATTGAAATACAAATACCCTACTCATTAAAGTATTCCATAATAATTACTAAAACATGATTAAACCATTTCCTGCCCGGATGATTGAAGGACAAGCAAGGCCTACGCGGAGAAATTAATTTCATGACTTATACATGATAAGGGGCGGAAGAAAGGAGACATGAGATAGAAACCACTAGATCTTCATATTTTTTGGACTTACATCTCGAATTTGACGAAAATAGTCATCTCAGAACTAAAATTCACGACAAAAGGGACGATTTTAATTTCAAAATTATCAATTTAGTAATATTACAGCTTCTCCTGCTTATGTTTCACAGTTGAATCGTTACGCAAGAGCTAGCAAAAATTAAACAGACTTTCTCATTTGAAATAGTTTTCGCTGTGACCACTTTATTAATCAAGGCTTCAAAAAATTCCGTCCCATACGATCATTAAGAAGTTCTTTAAAAGATATCAGTCCCTTGTAGAAAAAATTGAAGTTTCGGTCCAAACTGATTCAAGATTCATTTTTTACTTAGCACTAGGATGGTCATTTCTTTTATCTGTCTACTACCTTTCAATAACTATTGCTGTTGAGTTGCTATCGGACACTGCCGCAATGGAAGGGGAGGTTTGGCGTGCCATAAAACCGGTTTAACCCACCATTCTTTTTGAAATGCCTGTACAAAGTCAGGACCATTGCAATAGACATTTTTTGCGTTGGTTTCCATCTGATTTTTTTGTTTGTTTTTTGTCTCATGGAGTTCGGCTCCTAATTTTCTTAATACCCCCATTTCAAATAATCATTTCATCTTTTCTTTTTATAAATAGATAAAAAATGATTTCACCACTTTTTTGGTTCAAATACTTTTGAAACTGTGGACTATTCAAAAGCCCTAAACAATGAAGAAAGTGAAAATGTTAAACGCTTTCCTTTCTTTTTCATATCTAACTTAAATAAAAGTTTCCCTTTAAGTTCTTTAAACAGATATTTTTTATTGCAAAATTATGAACTTTAGGACAATTATATCTATAAATTACTCTATTAACAAAGAAAAGTATTTTTGAATTCATATATCAACTTTTATCCGCTTATATTGTCTTGTTCTTATTTTTCTCCGGTTTAAAATGTGTCGTAATGTACATTAATAGATGTGAAATGTTAGCCAACGATATTTACAATTACTCTTAGTTAAATTTTGCCTATTTATGTTGTATACAGATATTTGCTCACAAAAATATTAATAACATGGCATGGATGGTGTCTTTATCGTCAAGCAAATTTCTTGTCTTCAGTGATATAAATACACGAGCGACAATTGAAACAAGTTGGCAGGAAAGACAGTTAGGTATTTGATTAAATGTATCGTATGCCATTTGATTCATAACTTGAGCTAAAGAATGGCCATATTCTTTTAAGAATATATATTTCATCATGCAGAGAAAATTATTTTTTTCTATCATAATATAACTATTATCCTGGTAAACGTGTATTATCCCTTACATCCGAGTAAAATAAATGCCTAAACGATAGACCCCGTGTTTCAGAACAATTCTACTAATGACTGCTTGTATGACTGCTTTTACAACTGCGTTAGAGCCGTTCAAGAACAATTGTAAGTTAACGTAGAGCAGTCATCAGAACTATTCTAAGTTAAATTAAGTTAACATAAAACTGTAGATATCTGTGAAACTCTCGAAGACAAGATATTTTTGGAATTCTTGTTAGCAACCTTACTTTTGGATTAATTTTGGCCAAAGTAAATATTTTCAATGGTTAGATTTCAACATTATTTTTGTTTCAATTCTGGCAAATGTCCTGAAGCTCCCAAGACCATTAATTTCTTAGAGTTCTACTTAGCAAACACAAAAGCAGAATTATAATGACAATGGAATGAGCAGGCGAGACACCAGGTTCCGCGGAAACTTTACGAATTATTTTTAAAAAACGTAGTTTTCGTGCTTTATTTCTCCCAAAAAACAACCCCTTTGTTTTTGGAAAATTCATTTTTGCATCAGATGCTTGTTCATAGATATGTAAACATCAAAAATTATTTCACTGACTTTTCGTCAGTAAATAAACTAACTATAATTTTCGATTAAACACTTCAGTCCCATGAAGTCTTAACCTTTTTTCCGTATTGTGCATGCCATAGGTTATGCTTGATAAATTCCGAAATGAATATTGAAGCACGAACCAAAATCATTCATCCAAAATGCAAGGCAATATAAAGATTGCATTCAGAGAACGTAAACTACGAAGACAAAACAAACAGAACATAACATAAACGCCACAAAAATATAGCACGAACAGTGTGAACCCCTCAAAATAGGAGTGTCATCAGGTGATTGCTCCGGAAGGGTGACACCCGTCACACTGTAAGTGAAAAGTCCGATGTAAAGTCAAATTTGGTATGTGCCAATCAATTAATATCTCGGGATCTATTGAAATATGACAATCTTCATTTGTGATATAGACACATTGTAACGATCAGTCGATTTGTGGTGACGACTTTAAAACTTCTTGGGTGATAATAGTAACACTGACTGAACATAACACTATCTGAGTAGCTTTTGAGAAGGTAATTTGAATAACGTAAAGAAGCGGTGCAAGTGTGCAATCTTGGCGTATATATCTTGAAATAGGAATATATTTGGAGATGAAACAATTTGTTTTCATGCATGTTTTGGATTTTTTCAGTAGCATATCAATCCATGCTTTTGCTAGTGCCGGTACCAAGTCCGGCTGTCCCGAGTTCCTTTCGTTGTATACGTTTGTCTTTTGTCTTTGTAGGTGTTTCCTGTTTTCCATTTTTTAACAAAATTTAAGGCCAAAATTGAAATTCTTTAAACATGCTTGAACCCAACCCCATTCAAAATGATCAAATGTCTTTTGTTAGTGTAGCATTATTTTAACACTCTCCAGTATCAACATATTCAATTATATTCTGGATCAGTCTATTACATGTAGCACCTGTTCTATTTCTACCCTTGATAAAACCCCGTTGAAATGTATGTACAATATTTGGTAAAACTTTTTAACCTATACCTGTAATTTTCGAAATTATTTTATAATCGCAATTAAATAGTGTTAAAATAGTGTTATTGGTCGCCATTTTTTATATCCTCCCTCTCACTCTCTGAATAATAATGAAATAACACCTTTACCTTATGTCACACATATTGAAAACAACGGCAGTAGAATACCGAAGGAACAAAGCACAAGATTACACAAATCAAAGTCCAGAAGACAAGGCAAAAGCAAAAACACCAGAAGACGGAAGACCAAAGACACCACAAAACTCTCAAAAAACAGAGTGACAATAACACCTTTTTGAGTGACAGAAGTCATGGAATAATTTACTTGTCAATTTAAAGAACAAATCTTTAATATCATTCCAGTATGAATGGTAGAATAAAGCTATTTTGCCATCTCCACCAGGTGACTTATGTTTTTTCCAAGACAGTACTGCATTTCTTGATTCAAATTCGTCAATATTTTCTGAATCTTGTTTCCTACGATAAGTCAGTTTATTGTTCACCATCCGTAAAAGAATATCGCCCTGTTCCTCATCCCACCGCTCACATTGTAATAATTTAACAGATTGAACAAATACTGTAAATTTTAATTATTTAGTTTGTTTTATAAAGAATCAGGATAACATAGATAACATAAGATAAAAGACATTAATTTCTGTATCAATTTTTCGTCTTTCATGCCAGAATTATGCTTTCTACTTTTTCAAAGACCGTAGAACTTTAATGAAATAAATATTACCTTTGTCTGTTTTGTAACCTTTTGTTGTTGTAGTAAGCGTTCTTTTATCATTAAATGTTCCCAAAATAGATCAGAAGAAAGTATTGGAAGTACTGTACTAAGTATTAGATTCAATTGGTTTAACTCTGAACATTTTTTTCAAATAACCTTGGTGTTATTCAAGGGGAGGTTTTATCACCTATTTTGTTTTCATTTTATGTAAATGATTTTGAACAAGAATTTATAAACAATGGTGATACTCCTGTCGAATTCCAAGACATTATATTACTTTTATTGATGTATGCGGACGATATAATTTTGATGTCCGAATCTATCGACGGACTACAAAATATGTTAAATACTTTGTCGATTTATACAAAGAAATGGGGTTTATCAGTAAATATAAAGAAAACTAAGATTGGTGCTTTCTGTAAAAGTGGGAAAATTAGAGATGCTGAGAAGTGGTCTTATAATAATAACTCAATAGATATTGTTGATTATTTTTGTTATCTTAGGGTTCTTTTACATTATAATTGTAATTTTTTAGAACTCAAAAACATTGTGCTGAACAAGGAACAAAGGCCGTTTTAGGCTTGAGGAGTAATACTTCCTCATTATTTCTGAATACATATACATTGATAAGTTTATTTGATATTTATGTGTGTAGTATTTTATTGTTTGGATGTGAAGTATGGGGTGTCCACAAGGCGCCTCAAATAGAAAAAGTACATTTAGACTTTTGTAAAATGCTACTGGGGGTCAAAAGGTCAACTACTAATGTAATAATTTACTATAAGCTTGGTAGATATTCATTGATCTATGAGCGTAAATTTAGAATGATCAAATTGTGTGTAAAAATTTTGAGTAGTAATAATTGTATATTACAATCTTGTTACAGAGAGTTAGTTTTGAATAGCACCAAATGTACAAATTGGGCAACATGTATAAGAAATATACTTAATGACTTAGGAATGAATTATATGTGGGATAATCAATGGCGGTTCGATGTGAACAGTTTGAATGTGAATTTATGTTTTATATAACAATGTTTATATGATCAGGCAAAACAAGATCTTCATTTTATGTTAGAGTCTTCTACTAAGTGTGGTTTATATATATATGTAGTCTCAAACATAGAATTGCAATTTTATTTACAAAAAAATATACCTACTTTATTTCGTAAATGTATCACAAAAATGCATCTGTCATCACATAATCTTAACATAGAAACAGGTCGTTATCATGGTATTAATAGAAATGATAGACTGTGTATAATGTGTGATTTGCAGTTGTTGGAAGATGAATTCCATTTTATTTTAAAGTGTAAAAAGTATGCTAATCTAAGAAAAGAATTTATCAAAAAATATTATTGTTTCCGACCTTCTGCTTATAAGCTTGTACAATTGTTTTCTGTTGAAAATAAACGTGAACTTTGTAACTTAGGAAAGTATATCTATTATGCTTGCAAGATTCGAAGTAATATGATTTAATGTTTATGCTACATTAATGTATCAGTTCGTTCCTGACGTATTTTATTTTATTTTTGTTACATACAACTCTATTGGACATTATATATTATAATTATTGTATGTACTGTATACTGATAAACTGTATGGTTTAAAGTAATAAAGAATAATAAATAATAAAAGTATTCCCTTTAAATCTCAAACCTTAAATAATATGTGTTGATTCTATAAAAAGTCGCAGTGTGTATTTTGTTTCCTTATTTCAACATCAATGAATGTTTTCTCTCACTTTTGACTGTATCTTAACTCTTTTGCAGCAAGGCGTCATGATTAGAAGTTTTCACTATTATTGGTTCAAGATACAAGAAAAGTTAAATATACTATTTCTTATTTAACCAAAACAATCTTTAAATTCACAAATCTTGACAAATTATTTGCTTTTTGTAATTGAAAATCAGCTCAACAATTTTAGTTGTGCTCATGTCAATCCGTGGGTTTTAGTGCTCCGCTTACTTCATCTGATATTCATACATGTACCAGTTTCACTCTTTCATTCATTTTAAGAAAATTTGTGTTGTGATTATTGATTTTATCACGAATGGGTAATTTTCTAAATTCTAAAGTGATTATTATGTCACCCCAGACGTAGTCGGGATTGTTCCCTTTCTTTGTTATTACTAAGTCGCCCAAACAAAGTTTGGGGACTTCTTGTGTTTGCACCGTTTCTTGTTATTAAGTCTCCCAAACGAAGTTTGGAGAGACTTATTGTTTTTACTCAATTCTTATTATTAAGTCTCCCAAACGAAGTTGGGAGACTTATTGTTTTTGTTGCGTTTCTTATTATTAAGTCTCCCAAACGAAGTTTGGGAGACTTATTGTTTTTGTTGTTATTATTCCGCTTTCTTTCTTTATTCTCGTCCGGATGAACTTGGTCGAACAAGATCTCAGAGACCATTTGACATAGAACTTTGAAACTTTGTAGGATGTTGGCCCTATGTATGTAGTTGTGCCTAAAACAAAAATTTTTGAAAAGGGGGTATATTAAGGGTACATTTGGGAGGCTCAAATAGGGGTGGGGTCTGCAATGTTAACCCTATGGGAAAATGATATTTTGGATATTTTTCACCCTATTTCTCACTGCATCTCAAAAAGTTTTAATACTAGCTACATGAAACTCCATAGGAAAGGTGTTTTTGATGTAAGAAAGGGTTCTACAGCATTGGAACTTTCAAAATAATTTCGGTTGTCATGGAGACCAAACAAAAAATGGAAATGTTTAGAAAATAATAGGTTATGCTAATGATTATATTATGATCACAGCAATACATATCACATATGTTATAAGGGGAACCCCTGCCCAAATTTTCTTTTGAAAGAGGTCTGAAATTGGGTTTAATGGACAAAAGAGCATATATGTTGCCATGGAAACAAAACCAGAAACTAATTTTTTTTGGAAAAATCCGGTTTTCTGACAAAAAAGAAGGAATTTTGAGAAATATGTATTACATAGCTTATAAGGGAAACCCCTGCCCAAATTTTTTTTTTTGGAAAGGGTCTGAAATTGGGTGAAATGGACAAAAGAGCATATGTTGTAAGGAAACAAAACCATAAACATATTTTTTGTAGAAAAATTGAGTTTTCTGATTAAAAAGAGGAATTTTTGAGAAATATGTAGTACATAGGTTATAAGGGGAACCCCTGCCCAAATTTTCTTTGGAAAGACGTCTGAAATAGGGTTTAATGGACAAAAGAGCATTTGGTTGCCATGGAAACAAAAGCTGAAACTTATTATTTTTTTTAAATCAGGTTTTCTGATAAAAAGAAGGAATTTTGAGAAATATGTATTATATAGCTTATAAGGGGAACCCCTGCCCAAATTTGTTTGGAAAGGGTCAGAAAATGGGTGAAATGGACAAAACAGGACTTTGTTGCCATGGAAACAAAACCAGAAACATATTTTTTTGTTGAAAAATTGAGTTTTCTCATAAAAAAAGAAATTTTGAGAAGTATGTATTCAATAGGTTATAAGGGGAACCCCTGCCCAAATTTTCTTTTGAAAGAGGTCTGAAATTGGGTTAAATGGACAAAAGAGCTATTTGTTGTAATGGAAACAAAACAAGAAACTAATTTTCTGATAAAAAAAGATGGAATTTTGAGAAATATGTATTACATACCTTATAAGGGAAACCCCTGCCCAATTTTTTTTTTTTTTTTTTTTTTTTTTTTTTT
>MJUU01002921.1:30857-60914 GCA_002080025.1 Modiolus philippinarum | reverse complement strand
AAAAAAAACTGCATCAAAATCGGACTTAAAATAAAAAATTTATTTTTTTGGAGATTTGCCCCTGTTGGGCCCCATTTATCTCGTGAGCGGTACATGTTACGTGAAATCCATTGGCATAGTGTAGATTGGAAATTTCCTAAGGAGCACACTGAAAGAAACAGCATCAAAATCCGATTAATAATAAAGATTTAACAGACAAACATGTGAAAACACCCAATTTAACCCTTTTGGCCCCCCTTTTTTAAAACGGGTGGGGCCACAATGACCAAAACTAAGCCAAGCCTTCCTTTTGTACCAAAGAACATTATATTTAGATTTCATAAGGATTGATCTACTGGAACTAAAGTTATTGGCCAAAAACTAAAGTGTCTACAGACGACGACAACGACGACGACGACGACAACGACGGCGACAACGACGACGACGACGACTGCACCATACCAATATACGACCGCAAAAATTTTTGCGGTCGTAAATTAAGGATACCACAGATACTTCAACATCGGCCTCGTTCCTTGACCTTCATCTTGAAATTGACAACAGAGGTACATTACAAACAAGGTTGTATGACAAACGCGATGACTTTACTTTTCCAATAGTAAACTTCCCTTATCTTTGTGGCAACATTCCAAAAGCACCAGCATATGGAGTTTACATATCACAACTCATTCGCTATTCAAGGGCTTGTGGTCGATACAGCGACTTCCTTGATAGATCCCAGTTGCTTACAAATAGACTACTTAAACAAGGGTACGTTACCAAAAACTTAAAGTCATCACTACAGAAGTTTTACGGCCGACATCACGATCTTATCGATCGTTACGGGATATCTGTTTCCCAGATGACAACAGATCTTTCCCTCTACAACTAAAGTTTGTTTTACTCAATCGGATTTGACTTTACTACCGGAGTTGACATGTTCAACACGGCGGGTGTCTTATAAGAAGCAGGAGATGCTTACTCTACCGGAAAACCTGATCTCACCCATGGTTTTTATTGGGTCCGTGTTGTTCATCTGTATGTGTGTCTTCGTTTTTCTTTTTTGTCCCGTACTCAAGTGGTGTCCTTGTTTCTTAGTGTTTCCGATGTTGCCTTTGTCCATGGAATGTTCGTTCTTTGACTGACGGTTCGGTTCTCACTTATTTTAGTGTCAGTGAAAATAAATATTCTTATCCTACTTGTCTTGAAAATATATAATTTAATTTTGAATAGAAGAATATTTTTTGTTTCAAATGCAAATAAAAAATTTCATTGGACATTTGGTGAAAATAAATAATTCGTTCGAGATATTTTTGAAAATAAATAGATTTTCTAGGCAAAATCGCCAAAGCCTCCCCCTGAAAATCAAATGGTCGTTCCCTTATCATCATTTTAATGATAGGTATGTACACATTGTATGTTTCAGTGTGAAATATTAGCCCATTTAAGATTTATACACAGTTAAACTGTTAATTCAAATGTAGTTGATAACACTTTTTACAAGTCAAAGTGCCTAAATCAACAGCTGTGTCCCTCTAATAACAATGCAAATATTTTCTTTTAAAAAAAAAGAGAAGAATAAAACATATAGAGGGACATGTAGAAAGTCTAGGTGCAGATCAAATATTATTTTATTTCTTATGGTGCTTGCTGCTCAACATACTTATTTTGGTGGGACTCTAAATTGAAATTTGAATGGGCCTGTCTCCAGGCTCCTTTGATAAACCAACCCAGTAGTCAGTACTTCGTTGCTGACCTGAAAACCGACTTTATTGAAACTTGCAATATCTAAATTTTACAAAATTTTGTTTAAAACTAAGAGTATCTCCCTCATGCATTACTCTGTCCTTAGCTGAATTTTTAGTTTTTCTATTTAGATCCTTTTGGTTTTTTGTTCTCTATCAGCTTTTACACGTTTTTCAGTTAATGGACTTCAAAATGTTGTGGTTTGATCTGCACTGATGAGACATTAGTTGTCGAAATGCCCATATGCAGATTATAAATTAACAGTAACTTCGGTATTTTGTTATTTGATGCTATACACGAGTTACAACTTAGCCTATATCGAGAAGGCTGGGCAAGACCTTTCTTTTAATGTATTTTGGGCATTTCAAATGCAAGCTGTTTGTTAAATATTTTTGTAAAATAAATCTGTTATTAACCAATTTGACCATTTGGCGTTTCCTGTTCTGTTAGATATTCTCCTTGTGTTAACTATTTAAAGAGACTGTATTTGTCATGGATTTAGATTTACTGTTAACTGTTTTGGGAAGATCAAATTCCTCTTTTTTGTTTGCCCATAATAGTAGAAAATTTGTAAGATCCAAATTATTTAATCTGGTTTTCAAAATAGACAAATCGTTTTCATTCTGTAAATTAAATTGTTATAAGGCTACTAACTGCTATTAATATTTGCTTACTCACCGACACAGATTCTGTATAAAAGTCTCTGTTTTACGCCATCCGTGTTTAACTGCCTAGTATTGGACACGATGATCGTATACGTTTCATCTGGATCACTGGAAACTCCGTTAAGTATCTCTTCTTCCACGTCTCCAATTCCAATCACAAATATGTAGCTTGGTCTTGACTTTATTTTCAATGCTTCCCTCTGTGTTTCTATTCTTGCGGAATTTACATCTGCGCCAGTCAGTACAACAACTATGTCTATAGCATCGGGCCTTGTAATGTTTTCTTTGCCATAAACTTCTTCATTTGTGAATTGAAGAGCATGGTCTATTCTACTCTCTGTAACGCCTGTGTAACTTATATTGTCTATAGCATTAAGCAACTCCTTCTTTTCATTATATGTATGAAAATCAAACTCTGGTACCACTTTATCACTAAATGATAAAGCACTTACACGGCTGTATTCGTCTCCAATTTCCAGGAAATCAACAATGTCGTAAACAAACGCCATTTGCATTTGAAACTCTTTTTCCGAAATGGACGACGATGAGTCAACAACAAAGGCTAAATCTATCTTGTTTATACATATTGGTGGTTTGAATTTACTTGATCTTCTGATAGAAACTAAAATAAAACAATGGACAAAAACAAGGAATATTGCGTTACAAATACTAGAACAAAGAACAAAACTATAGGTTAACCGTTAGATGCGACCGGAACTCAGCATATCTTAAATTTTTGCTGCGATTGAGAAACTCAATGTGTACGACAGCACGAAAATAAACTGATAAATAACTGGGTTGCTTAATGTGATGTGACTGCTTGCATTATCTGCTGTACGCAGGCAATTACAATGAATCAAAATAGCACTGAAAAATAATACTAAAGATATTTCTTTTATTTTATATCAGATTTAAATAACCTTTCCTGATTGGTGTAGAAGTGGTCATGTGGTATTCATTAATCTATGGTATTTAAGCTATCAGTCCATATCACGATATGGGCCGGTCCAAATTTTGTGATATTGACTGATAGGTTTTAATTGTATTCACAAGGCAATTAATTCTGTACTTATGTAATATTGTAATCCACAATACGTCTTCTTTCAAAGATATCTCAATTGTTAAACTTAACAACGATGAAATTTAAATTTACAAGTCAAACTGTTGTGCTTGCTGATTTATATACAACTGTTGTTGTTTATAATTCTTACATAAAACCCATGCAATTTAAGTTTCTTTCCATAACTAGTGTTATTTTTACATACTAAGAAAAAGATCTAGTTTGATTTGAAGGAAGACCAAAATCATGCTATTTAAGGACATGAGAAAATTTCGATTGAAAACCAAAACTTCAATCGATTAATCACATCTAGATGCCTAACCAACCCATTTGAGACCTTTTTATCATTAGAACGTCACTAAATGTAAATGTTCTTCAATAAAATAAACACAATAGTTACTTATATAGAAAGCATTATCACGATATAGACTGCCCTTGGAACAGCGATATGGACTGAAACATGGATAATACCCTCGCCTACGGCTCGGGCATTATCCATGTGTCAGTCCATGTTGCTATCCCTTGGGCAGTCTATATCTCGTGATAATGCTCTCTAAATAAGTAACTATTGTATAATTGAAAGTCTCTCGTAGGTTTTATTTTTTAACATACAGTCATGTGTCCAATTTGGTTAAGGAGGCTCACTCCTGGTGTCGTTTATATCAAGGATTTCTTGAAACATATTTTAATTGATTAAGCATTGTTAGCAAAATAAAAAATATAGGTCCATGTGCTTTTAACGGAGATACAAGACATTAAAAATTTGGCAGGAAATGGATTTCTCTTAATTTTCCCTTTATTTCAATAAAATCATTTTTTGACTAATAGCTAGGAAATTATATCAAGGATGTTATGAAAACTTGTCATGTATCTTTATTTGACCGAAATAAGTCTACATGAAATAAAACGTGGTGTCCATTTGCAAAATTCTTTAAGCCATTGAACTGGAGAAAACCAGCGGAGTTCCCAAATCTGACACAAATTCAAGAATGTGATGAGTGAACATCCTTAAACAAGAAACAAAGTCGAAAATAGTTTCATCCCCACACATTTGAATTAAAGCTCGGAAAAGTTACAGTTTCAATCGTGTAATGATTTGTATCATTTGCATCATTTCTCAAGTATACATTACATATACCTCTCTTCATATATACAACTAGCCATGAATTCAGCTCAAACTAGTGCTAGGGGCCGTTTTGAACTTACTATTAGATATCTGCAAAGGTCATTGTTCATGCCCTCATTGTGACTTCAAGATAAAGAACAACAATCAAAGCGTTGTTTCAGTGCTTGGTTTTACCATGGATTTCTATAGACTTTGTCTCATTACCATTTACTCCTTATTCCTTCATTGTTTATGAAATTTATTTTTTTTTAAATAATATATATAAAGCTTCAACAGTTTAAATTCATTTAGATCTTATTAATGTGAATTGGATATAAGATATATCAGGGAGGGGAAAATGTTTTTACATCACTATTTTATCACGTTTTTTAGGTGTCTGTTATTAATTTTTTTTTTTTGGAAAATAAAAACAACGCGGTACAGATGCAGCGAACAGTCTTGCAGTCTTGTATATCATATACTATCATACTTTGCAATTTATTACTTTTGTAATTTCGGAAAGTATTCTGACCGCCTGTTTATAGTGCCCAATCAAAGCGTTGTTTCAGTACCCACATTTTATCATGCCAATTTCTCTTAATCGACTTGATGAGAGCCCTCTGTTTTTCTATATTTTGTATCTGTCCACTAGCTTATCAGACAAGTGTCGGGCAACGGGTGACAATGATTGTAAGAGCACTTTGCCAGTTTTAAAAGTTATGTTTGTTGACGACTCCGCTTCCATGGATCCTCGGGCACAAAAGACATGTATGTAGCGTTGCTCGACATTTATCGATGAATTTCGCTCAAACCGGTGCTAAGAGTCGTCTTGAACTTGCTATGATGTTAACAAAGCTCATTGTTGAAGGTTGGTGGTGATTTCAAGATGAAGAACAACAATAAAAGCATTGTTCCATTGCCTTGTTCTACCATGTTTTGTAAAGACTTTGTCTCATGTGAATTTACTCTATATCCTTTCATTGTTTACTACAAACCTATGGTCATCACATCATACCGTAAAACGTGTATAACGTTAAAAAAGAGTAATTACGATTTCTGGCTTTATTCATGCTATTTGTTTATACATTTATTGTAAGCATCATTCATTCGAATGTTTTAAAACATTTGACTTCTTTGTTACAACACAATATCATCAATTTTGTATGCTGAAAAATCTTTTCATAGGAAGTATGGCTTTTAGGCGCGTAATTTGTTCCTATGTTATTGGGCTAATACAATTTTGCTCATTTGTTGTCTACAATCATGCAAGGTAGTCCCTTTTACGTGTTTTTTCTATGTATAACAGTGAAAAAATGCCACAATTGTTTTAGCATATATTTCTGGTCGAACAAGGCTGTAAAATAGCCATTATTGTCCAGTAATGCCACTTTACATATTGGAAGGACGGTACTGCTTTAAGGATACCGAAAATCAAAACAGTCTGGAAATTCTATGCAACGAATTTGAACAAAAATCTACAAAATTTGTCAAACCTGTCAAAACTACACTCGAGTGGGAGGTTCAGTTGCTGAGCATTGTATCTAAAACAACGGTAGTAGAATATCGAAGGAACAAGGAAAGTGATGATCACAAACATCAAAGCCCGAAGCCATGGCAAAAACGGCAACAGAAAAAAAAAGACAAAGCAAGGACGTTAGACAGCCATAATGCACAGCAATAAAAAGACGGTATTTAAAAGAACTAAGGCACTCATAGTGTGAACTCCTAGGAAAAACCGGGAGTGACGGCCGGTGCTTCGGAAGGGTAAGCATGACCTGCTCCGCTAGCGGCACCCGTTATACTATCAGTGAATCAATCCAGGGTTAAGTCAAAACCGGTTATGTCAATGAAGACATGAAAACTAGCTGAAAATATATGAAAAAGGGTTTGAGTTGGTATGAAAATGGATTTGAATTAAATTTGTTATGATAGTGTATATAACAGATGACCTGTTAAAACAATTTTTTAGAAGATTTTAAATTGGAATACTGAAGGAAATTATTCGAGTTAAGTGGTCATACCTCTTTGAAATGGGATGCGATAAATTATAAATGAAATAGGTAAGGAATAAAAGTTTGAAATTTTACTCTGAATTATTTAATATTGAACATACACATAATCCCGAGTACAATTAACATATAAAGTAACATAAATAACTATGAACAACGACCGAAATATTCAAGACAAAAATATTATATGTTTGTTTTGAATTAGAGAGAAAAAACATACTTTGATTTCTGGTTTTAGAATCGATATCAGCCTGCATCTTTTCCATACCAATATCTGTAAATTAGAGAAAAAACACTCAAAATATACCATTTAGTTGCACATCGAATAAATATTATGCATTAAAAACGAAAATAAAAGTTATAAAAAAATGTGTTAAATCGATATAAATGAATAGTCTAAAATTTACCATAAAATTATTTATATTTGGTTTAAACTAATTAGACCAGAGAAAATTGACTCCAAAAAGACATTCCCCGTTTCCCTTCTTTTTTCTATGATAATTGATATAGGATTTATTGAGCCTAAATCACTGACTTCATTATATATATATATATATATACACGTCTAAACGTCTAAAGTGATACACAACAACATCAAAATAAAATTATTATAGAGAAATTTAGGCAATGATCAAATGACGAAATTTTCACTAGACCTACAAGCTTTCTCAACGTCTCTCGATAAGTGATCGTAAAAAATTATTTACATACATCGAACGTCAAAGATATTTTACCTGGACACAATATTACAATTTTTACACAAAGATATTTTTGTACCAGACTTGTGACAAAACATAACTGAATGATAAATTAAGAAAATGGGTAGGGGCGGGAAATTAGCCCCGCTAAACACTATATGTACAAACACCACTTCTTTAATAAATATATAAACAAATACTGTGAAAATGAATACTTAAATAAACGGAATGAAAAACAAATTACTACGATTTCTTGTTAATGCCATCCGGATGTAATGCACATAACTCTCTGATCCAGAAGCTTTCTCTCGATTGTCTCTGTTTATCGCTCCAACCCCGCACATGATCAATGATGGTCACTTTTGATCTTGCAAAATCTTCCACAGAATGCCCAGGTAATTTGAAATGTTGACTGACAGGCACAAATGGTTTTTTGGTGAGGTCACTGCGGTGTCCATTCATTCTTTTGTTGAACGGTTGGACACTTTCACCCACATACTGTAGACCACAGACCTGGCAGTCAATGAAGTATACGACATTAGGTGTCTTACAATTTACATTGCAGAACACCTTGTATACCTTACCTGTTTTTTTTTGCTACTAAATGTTTGTGTTTGTTGCATTTGCTGACAACACTTGCACCTTCTGTCATCACAAGGTTTGCATTGGCCAAGTGGTGACGAGTTTTGCGGAAGGTTCGCTCGGACCAAAGTATCTTTAATGCTTTTTGGTCGTCTAAAAGCAATGATAGGAGGCTCAGGGAACATTTTCGATAGTTTTTTGCATTTTTCGATTTCTTTCCAGTGATGACGGACCAAGCTCGAAACGTTTGCCAGCGAAGGATGATACGTGATGACCAAGGGAATTCTTTTATTTACCTTCTTATCTTTGTATTGAAGGAGTTCGTCTCTGGTGACCTGGCATGCTCTATTGAACCCTTTTTGTATGACTTTGTCAGAGTACCCCCTTGATTTTAGATGGTGCCTTAAGTCCCCAAGTCTTTGTTTAGTGGTGTTATCAGATGAACAAATGCGTTTTACTCTGATGGCTTGGCTATATGGTATGCTATTAAAACAGTGTTTAGGGTGGCAACTTNATATATATATATATATATATATATATTATAAAGTTGATAGAATTGTTATGTGATGGCAATTGCTGCTTTTTAAATATGTCTATGAGAGGACTACATATGTATTAATAAGTTGTCATTCCTATTGCCTGTATTTATGCAATAAAATTTTATCAAGTTAAAGAACAAGAGATAACTGAAGAATTATTTTGCATATTAATAATAGAACTACCTGAAATAGACGGTATTGGCTGGTTAATGTCATCAATGGATTTAAATGACATTTCAGTTCATAGCTATTACCAACATCGCTTACAACCGAATACAAGAACTTATAAAACTAATCCTTTTCCTAAAAAATCCAAAATGAAGTCAAATATCAAAAACGATCATAGGTTACGATAAATACACGAACTAACTGACTTGCATAAGTCCTATTTCTTTTTGGGCTCAGTTGTAGAAGTGAGAACCGAATCGTCAGTCTAATACGAACAATCTAGGTACTCCAACGAAGAATTTAGTAAGCAAAGTTTTATGATCTATCAATTTTCATTGCACAAATACAGAATGATGAAATGGTGCACGAAGACGCATGTTAAGTGTTGTATTTAAATTACAACTCGTAAGTTTCAAATAGATTCATGAACGCACGTAGGTGCACGGCAATGTTAACGTGTTTTTGCAGTATTCTTGAATTGTCTTCGTATTTAATCTCAGTAAGTAGCCGAAGCGCCGCAACTGCAAATAATTTTGAACCAGTTTTTCCGTAGCTCTCAACTGAACTGGTAATGCGAAGAAAAAATACCGGAAGTCGAAAAATTGTAAATTTGTAATGATGCTAATTTATCCTTAATTAAAATTTTTTGGAATTAAAAGTTCAATTTCCTGTGATTGAAGCAGATAGCAATTTTTTGCATCGTTATTGAATACGAACATTAGATTTGAAGTTTGAGTACCTTAACAATCCAAGGACAATGACTGCGTCGGAAAAACAAAGCAAAAAATAAAAACATCAGTACGAAACAGAAAAAAAAATAAAGACACATACACGCATGAACAACTAGGACCCCCCCAAAATTTTTTTTTTTAAAATAAGTGAGTTATAGCACGTAGAGTAAGATCTCCTGCTTCTTATTAGTCTACCACCGTGTTGAACATGTCAACTCCTGTAGTCAAGTCGAATCCGGTAGAGGAAATAAACTTTAGAGAGATCTGCTTTCATCCTTGGATTGGATGCAGACATGCAAGATGCAAATTCTGAATGGGGCCACCAAAAGACTTTTGTGATCAAGTTTGGTTCCAATTTGATTTGTTGTTTCATAGACCTAATTCTATGAATGGAATCTAATATAAACAATGTCCCCACTAGCGACCATCTTGGATCGGGTAATGACCCAAATGACACCATTTTGAAAGTTGACCATCGAAGGACTATTGCAGCTGATTTTGATTTCAATTGGCCAAGTAGTTCCAGAGAAGAAGACTTTTAAACACTTTTCCCATAAAGATCAATGTTAAAATATTGTCTTCGCTGGGGGCCATCTTGGGTAAGGTATGCACGTGAGCGACACAATTTTGAAAGGGGACTACCCAATGACTATTGTAATCAAGTTTAGTATCAATTGGCCTAGTTGTGTCATTGGAGAAGATTTTAAAATATTTTCCCATTGGGTCCAAAATTAAACTTCGGTCCCTGCTGGTGGCCATCTTGGATCAGGTACAGACCCAAGCGACACAATTTTTAAAGCTGATCATCTAAGGTCTATTGTAGTTAAGTTTAATTTCAATTGGCCAAGTACTTCCAGAGAAGATTTTAAACCATTTTCCCCGATAGGGTGCAATGCTAAACTATGGTCCCCGATGGCGGGCATCTTGGATGAGGTACGGAAATGAGCAACACAATTTTGAAAGAGGCCCCAAAAGACTATTGTGACCAAGTTTGGTTTCAATTGGCCAAGTGGTTTCAGAGGAGAATAGTCTGAATATTTCCCATATGGCTCAATGTTAAACTTCGGTCCCTGCTGACGGCCATCTTGGATGAGGTACTGACCTGTCAGATACCTTTTTTGGACGGGACCATCTAAGGACCACTGTGACTTACTTTGGATAAAATTGGAAAGATAGTTTCTAAGAAGAAGATATTCAAATGTGTTTTCCCATTGGGTTCAATCTTAAAATTATGTTCCCCGCTTGCGGCTATCTTGGATGAGGTACCGACCTGTCAGATACCTTTTTAGGAATGGACAATCTAAGGACAGCTGTGACTAACTTTGGATCTTATTGGACTAGTAGTTTCTGGGAAGAAGATCTTTGAATGTTTTTTCCCAAAGGGTACAAGATGAAAAGTATGGCGGCCATCTTTGATGATTTACGGACTTGCCGGATAGTAGTATATGAGCACAGTTAACCGCGCATTTTAGGTGGTAGTGCTGTGGTGGTGACTGAAATGAAGTCAAAGGAAGTTACGTGACCGGAAGCGGAAGTCACGTGACACGAAAACGAAATGTTTTTACTGCGCATGCGCAACCGGGAGAAGCCCTATTTGAGGCCCTATTCGGCCATTTTAACCGAAAATGATGTGTTTGAACAACATGTGACCCCGCAGAAGTGTTGTTAAGCCTAATTATATGACGCATGAGCGACCGGACATGGGCGTAGCCCCACTTCATAACCGGAAGTTGTCCTGTTTGAAGCCTGGTTCGGTCATATTAATAGGAAATGACATGTTGAAAGATTGGAAGACCCCGCACGGATCTTGTATGACCTAGGTCCATGACGCATGTGCGACCGGAAGTGGGCGGAAGAGGTCTTAATTGAAGCCATTATCGGCCATATTTCCGGGTATGTTTCCAAGACGGAACTACTCGGGCGTGGTCATTCGGATGTTTTCGGAAGTTGTTGTTTGTTGATCTGTGGGTGTCTTCTTTCAGGTCCACGTTCATGGCTGCCATTTTGTTTTTACGAAGGGAGATAACTCTTTTTGGTATTTCACGCGCCATTTTTTTAAGTTTGTTAATTTCACCCGAGACTTAGGCGAGATAACTCATGATTTATTTATGTTTGTGCTAGTTTATATTTATCTTCACGAGACGACTCACGGGTACGTTTTGCTGTGTTCGCGTGCTCATTTCCCTTTACTTTTACTTAAATACTATTTTATGGCATTAAAAGCAAAAGGATCGGACTACAAGTGTTCCAAACTTACTAACTGTTCTCCCCTAATATATTAAATAAATATAACAAATAGTACTGTAAGTAAAAAACAGCATGAAAGTCTAATGTAAGAAAACAGAAAATACAAATAAACATGAAAATAACGAAAATATGAAGAAAAATGATAATAAACGGAAAAGAAAATGAAAATGTTCATGAAAATGTAGACTCTGTTGATCAGTTCGGAATCTTTTTGTTTGGTTTATAAAAATTCGAACCTTTTCAAAAATTTTACAATTTACACGTGTATTCATTCCATCGTAACCAAATAGTACTGTTTCGATATTTAGGTCGATATTTCTAAAATGGGAAAAAGTATTTCTCTCTGGTTTTGATACAAGGGACACTCGAGAAAATAGTGAATTGCATCCTCATTTGATGCCCCACAAGTACATGCTGGATTAAGAACTAGATTAACTCCGAATAAATCAGCTTTAAGAAGACTACATTGGTGACGCAACCTAGTATGTAGTATATTAAGTTTTCGGACCCCTCTCTATAGTACTCTGGTGGTTTGAAACCTTGCGTTTTTAATTTGGTTTTGAATGCAGTAAGAGTGCATAGATTTCGAATAGAAATATCTAAATTGTTCCAAGAAGAAATTGTAGAAGAAATAAATGATTTTTTTGATAATTCCAATCTGGTTCTTACTTGGGAATAATAATTACGATTTCGCAAGTTATACTCATTTGTTTCTGAAATTTGAAGGGGTAAAAAGGTCGGACAGGTATTCAGGGCATAATTTATTATGCATTTTATAAAAAGTACATAGTTTTTTTTACGTCTTTCCGCTAATGTATTCCATCCAGTTTCAAAATAAAGAGCTTCCCTACTTGCAAACTTTGTAAGTCCTGTAACAATTCTTGCTGCTTCCAATTGGACTTTTTCCAACTGATCAATTTCCCTCTCGAAACACCCATCCCATACTTCACACGCATACTCAAGCAGGGGTCTTATATAGGTTAGGAAGATATTCGATAAACTTTTAGAAGATAGGATATATTTAAGTTTTCGTAGTGCGTTGATTTGTTTTGTTGCTAATTTTATTACATTTTCAATATGTATTGTCCCGTTGCCATTAGATGAAAAGGTACTTCCCAAGTTCTTATGACTTTTAACAATTTCGACTTTTTCATTGTCAAATTTGATTTCTGGCTCATGATAGGGTACGTTTGATATTATCAATGTATTGGTTTTGTTTGGGTTAAAATCGACTAGCCATATCTTTTACCATTCACTTATTTTAGACAAGTCATGATTGATTTCTGGTTCAACAATTCTAAGGCAATTACCACAGTACTGTAGAGAGGTGTTATCAGCAAATAATCTAGCAATATTTCCTAAATTATCTGAAATATCATTAATATACAACAAAAACAAAAGAGCCCAATACAGAACCTTGTGGTATACAGCTTTGATACAACCAACAGAAGACGTTTCATCATTTAAAATCACCATTTATATAGTCACTAATCCAGGCTATATTTCACTATATTGCTGCTGCTGATGCTGCTGTTTCAAGCTTAGAAAAGAAAAAAATGCAAAATGTGAATTTTGTGTGAATCCAGCCATTATCTACTGAATCCATGAAATGTCACTCTGCGTTTCACCAGACTTGTGACTGGCTATATCTGCATCGTTATAGGCTATATTACCCCTTCCTCCCTATCCCAACTGTCTTTGCTCTATCCTTTACGTAGATAAATTGTCTTCGATCGATAGTGGGCCACAATCCAATACTGTAGCAAACTATCTCTTATCTAAAGTATACTTCTAAGCCTCTCTAGAATTATTGTCTTCTTCTTCTAAGAATCGCTAAACTGCAATTTGATTGTTCAGTACTCTGTGGGTTCACGTGTTGTTCCAACACGTCATTTCCGGTTAAAAATTGTCGAATAGGGCCTCAAATACGCATGAGCAGTAAAAAACTTCGTGTTCCGGTCACGTGACTTTCACTTCCGGTGACGTCATTTCCTGTCTACCTCACTTCCGGTGACGTCCGGTGACCTCAAATGCGCGGTGAACTGTGCTCATATACTAGTTTAATATTATTTTATTGAAATATTTTCAATAGGATTGGACAAAAGTTATTCCAACTTACAAGTGTCCTCTCCTTATAAATTTACAACATACAATTAAATGTGACAGCAAAATACATATAGAAATGTATATAAACTAAATATAACAAGGTAAATAACAAGGAAATTAAAGCATGAACATGTAGTGACTGATTGATTGATCAGAGCCTAGAATCTTTTAGACTGATTAATAAATTTTCGAACTTTTTGAAAAATGAGGGAATTCTGTTGATCACTGTAATTATCATTACCAAAAAGTAATACTTCAATACAAAAGTCGTTTTCATTTAGATCAGTAGAAAGAGTAATTTTTTGATTTACATACAATGGACATTCGATAAAGTAATGGAACGCATCCTCATAGGGACATCCACAGGCACATCGCGGGTCATTTACAACATTGATTCTCTTAAGGTCTGCGTTAAGCGAACTGCATTGATATCTCAGACGTGTATGCAAGATATTTAATTTACGAGGACCAACGCCGTAATATTGGGGAGCTTTTAAACAATTGGATTTGATTCTAAATTTAAACATTGATAAAGTTGGAGAATGTCTCACCGTCAAGTCTAAATCATTCCACAGACGCACAGTAGAAGGAACAAAAGATTTGTTATAATTCTGTAATCTACAAAATGGAACTGCATAGTTTTCACTATTACGAAGAGCATATTCACTAATATTGGATGTTTGCTCTGGAAGACAATTAATTAAATAGTCAGGACAAAAACCATTGTGCATTTTATAGAACACTGTAAGTTTTCTGATTTTTCTCCTATTTATAAGCGAATCCCAACCCGTTTCAAAATATAAATATTCCTTACTTGTATATTTGGTTAATCCCGTTACTATCCGGGCTGCTTCTAATTGAATTTTCTCAAGTTTGTCAATATCATTCATAGTACATCCATCCCATACCTCGCATGCATATTCCATCACGGGTCGTATAAAAGTTAGGTATATTTTAGAAAGAACATCTTTCGATAATGTAAATTTAAGTTTTCTTAGGACAGCAATTTGCTTGAGTGCTGATTTTGCAATATTTTCAATGTGACACGACCAATTGCCATCTGAGGAAAATGTTAAACCTAAATGTTTATGGTTACGTACAATTTCAACATTTTCATTATCAAAAGTTATTTCTAGTCTAGGTACTGTTACATTAGATATAACAAGAACCTTTGTCTTCTTGGGACTAAAGTCCACCAACCATTGTTTTGACCACAGATGTAAATTTCTCAAATCGTCGTTAATTTCTGATTCTAGGAGAGTAAAATCGTTTCCCGAATATGACAACGAAGTGTCATCGGCAAAGAGTCTGGCTAGATTTGTCAGACTGTCAGTTATATCATTAATATACAAAAGAAACAATAGGGGACCAAGGACGGATCCTTTTGGTACACCAGCGTTAACAGATCTTAGGCCAGAAGACTCATTATTAACAAAGACAGCTTGTTGTCTATCAGTAATATATTCACATAACCACCTTAATAAATTTCCAGAAAATCCATATGCTTTTAGCTTTTTTATGAGACCCTTATGCCAAACCCGATCAAAAGCTATAGAAATATCGCAAAATACCAAAATGTTCGAATGTTTGTTTTCAAGGTTCTGACAAACGCTATGATATATTTCAATTAGTTGAAAAACAGTAGAATGGCCTTTAAGGAAGCCAGACTGATAATTATACAAAAGTGAATTTTCAATAATGTAATTATATATATACTTATACACACAAAGTTCCATTACTTTACCAACACAGCTTAATAATGGAATGGGTCTATAATTTGATGGGTTACTTTTGTCATCTTTCTTATACACAGGCATTATACGAGCAATTTTCCAAGTTGAAGGAAATTCACATTGCTGTAAACAGTAATTAAATAGATAAGTTAAAGGTTTACATACAGATTCCGAACTTCCCTTCAACATTTGGTGACTAATGCTGTCGTTACCACATGCTTTGCCGGACTGTAAATTTTGAAGTATATCTTTTACATCTTGTTCATTAATAATTATATCTGACAACACTGAATTCGTTCTTTGGTTTATATCTTGTGGAACAAGGTTTTCATCATTAAGAGATGATATGGAACAGAAGTACTGATTTAACAAAGTAGCCTTTTCATTATCATTATAATGTAAAGTTTGAGAATTAATATCATGAAGTGGTGGTATTGAGTAATGTGTACCAGAGCCTTTCATTAATCTTTCATATACTACCCCGGATACAATTTTTAAAGGGGACCATCCCCGGGCTATTGCAACCAAATTTGGTTTTAACTGGCCCAGTGGTTTCAGAGGAGGAAGACCTTTGAGTGAAAATTTTACGACGGGCGGACGACGGACGCTCAGTCTGGCATAGCCAGGTGGACTAAAACGAATTTAGGTCTTTTTGTGATTTTTTTACTCTTCTTATGCTTAAAATGCATATTTGATTTACTTTACCTTATAACACTTTTCAAGCTTGTCCAAATACTTTACCTGTGCAGAATGCCTTGAACACTGGAAATCCAAGGATATGTAAATCACCAAAATCCGGAAGATCTATGACATATTTAGACGATGGGAATGCTGCAATCCTGTTAACTTCTTGTCTTTCTGACAAACCAATACCTATAGCATACACAAGTATTCCTGCTGCTCGTGTTAAATTCGCCTCATTCGCTGTCATATTTTGGTCTGAACTTAAACCATCTGTTAACAGTAACATAAAATTTGGTGCATCGTCACGATCACCATTTTCCGACGTAAACATTGTTTCGCGTACTGTTTTCATGGCTTCTGCCGTATTGCTTGTACCCATTGAATATGGGATTCTATCGATGCTATCAGGGTCCATCAATTTTAAGTGGAATTCAACGAAAACATTTGTGTTGTAGGTCAATAGACCAACGCGACTGTCATTCATGTATTTCTGTACATTCAATATGAATGTTTTGCTGAATGTTTTCACTACATCAAAATTTGTTTCTCCAACACTTGTTGAAGAATCCAACACGATAACTATGTCAGCCTTAGGTAAAGTGCAATCTGAAAGAAAGTTAAAAACAAATATCTAGCAAAGTTAAGTAAGCTTGGCTTGTAGCTGTTTCTGTTACAGAATATGGAATCAAGGAAATGTGATTATGCGGGATGAATGCAGCAATAATTAGAAGTTTACACCGTATTACCTGATACACCAAACCCGTATCAAGTGTGATGAAAGCGGTAAACAATTATAACCCGAATTACCAGATACACTAAACTCGTATTATGTGTGATGAATGCAGAAATATTTACACATCGTATTACCTGATACACTTAGTAGTACTTGTGATGAATGCAGAAACAATATAACCCGCATTACTTGATACGCTAAACCCGTAACATGTGTAATGATTGCCGAATTACTAAATACCGAAGTTACTGTAAGTTTAAATTCTGCATATGCGCATTTCGACAACTTATACGAAACAATTATAACTGGTATTACAAGATACTCCGGTATCACGTGTGATTGGAATCCAAAAATAATTACCCAATTACCAGATAATTCTAAAGCCCTCTACCGGGGCCCTCTGATTCTGATTTAATTTCCAATGATGTGTCCTGATTGCCGTTTTCTTTTTACATCAATACTAACTAACTATAAATTATTTGAAGTATATGTTGGCTTACGTTATTCTTGTCGTCGTCATATAATTATTATATGACGAAAAAAACATTCCTGCTGAGGAAAATATAACAACAAAAACGTTCTAAGTCTCAGTTAACAAACGTTTATATTGATAATTATGGCACGCCAAAGCCACAAAAATGAGATAAAATAGCATTATCTCAGGTAATGCTGTCTTATCTGAATTTTTGTGGTTTTGGCGCACATTATCAGACATGTATTATCAGGTTTCCTCATTACCTCCTGATAAGTACTTTCAAATATTTTATGCATAGGTCTCTATGCAATCTATATGGTAATGATGTTTTATCTCAAGATAACATAGCATTATCTGTTAATACAGTTTTTTCTGCATTTTTGTGGTTTTGGCGTGCTAGTAAATGTATTATCTGTTTTCTAAAATCAACCAATCAGATGTAATATCTATGGGAAACTGTATTATCTGATTTATGTAACTGTATTATCTGATTTATGTTGAAAGCAATCAGATGTAGATAGATAAATTTCAATAACTTATTAAATTCAATCTTTTTACATCAAATTATCTTTTCTGAAAAACTATGTAATAATTTTAAAATTGTAACATAATTTCTTTTCTTTTTCTTATCCATTTGCCATTTGTAACGAATTTTGTAATATTGTGTGCATATATTATTCTGTATTTTCTCTTTGTCGTTGTAAAATTAGTTTATGTGAATAAAGTCTCGTCAATATATATTAAAAAATACAATATCACAATATATCATCGTTAAAATTACCTGTTTTGACATTCACTTACCTGTGATCGTTACATGAATGTATATTCTATGAAATATACATACGAAGTATACATGCAAGTATGACCTCCACGCAGAATTGAATACATGTAATTGTTTTTTAATTAATGTTTGCATAAAAACATTACTTAAACGGATCTTGAAAAAAAATAAGTAATTGTCTGATTGAATCTAAAGTGTAAATTTGAGATATATAATATTTATATTCTTTTTATCTTTATCAAGTGTATGGAATGTGTATCTGCATGAGGCAGTCTTTTTGTTTTCACGTTTTGTGTTTATTGATCAAGATTACGTTGTTATTTATTTTTATAATATCAGAAGTTTAAGAGCTCTTGTGCGCTCATGTTTTCTTGTTAATTAGAACAAGCTATGACTTTAAAAATACCACTTACTTACTTACTGGATGCTTAGTTCAATGAAATGGGGGGTATGAAAATCATTCAAACTTTTGTTTATTTCTTGCAGGATCTAAGCAAAGTCTGTTTTTATATAATAGTTTACACTGCTAACTTTAATTAAACCTTATTTATTTATTTATTTATTATTCAAGGACGTCCGAGACCAGGAAGTAAATTTTGTTTCTCACAGAACACTCGGATGAAAATAAGTGATAATGTTAACAGTGATAATGAATCTATGGAATTAATAAAATATATATTAAAGAATATATCAAGTGTACACTTTTCACATTTTTAAATTTTTCAGTTGCTAGTAGTCAAGGAATCGTTTTCTTAGCAAATGAAATTGCATGTAACAGATTAAGACGGATGTTCTTCAATGGGCACAATAAATTATTACATACGGATCGGACATCTATCATAAGATAGTTCATTACCTGTTAACAGATAAACAAGTTCATTACCAGTTATGATAAGCAATTTCATTACCTATTACCTCCAGGAAAGAATGTTTTATCTCTTTATTGCATAGAGACCTATGTTAATTTTTTTTCATATTTAATTATCAGGAGTTAATGATATTTTATCTGCGCCAAAACCACAAAAATACAGATAAGATAGCATTACCTGAGATAATGCTATTTTATCTCATTTTTGTGGCTTTGGCGTGCCATAGATAATCATTTTCTGTATGAAAGCACAAGGAGAAATGAACTGTCCTAGAATCGACAAACCAAATGAACACATAAAACAATTTTTGAAAATTAAATATATTAATAAAGGTATCGATTTGATTGATTTTGCAGACATTTTTCGGGACCCGGATGTTCAAAAACTTGTTCCAGTTTATTTTGATAATCAGGACATGCCTGTAATCTCTTTTACTTATAAAAAACCTACTAAAATTTTTTCAATTACTCCTCTGTTACCTGTGGTGCTAATTTCGAGAAGAACTACCCTATAGCAGCTGTGACTGTTCACTTTTGCCTTATCGCTATGACCCTTGTGGACATATATTAACGGGGGACTTAAACATTATTGTAGATAAAGAAGTTGGACGATTCTTTAGAAAAGGGTCTAAATATCGCACTTCGAAAATAAACTGCCAAGCTTGTTTCGACATTATTAAAGACTCAGTATCTAACTATTGTATAAAACGAGAAAGTGCAGAATATGTTTAAAGATAAGTCACCTACAGATTTAATTTCTATAATGAAAATTATTGGGTGTCACCTCCTAATGTGTCTGTTAACAGAATTAAATCCAAACTGAAATAACTTGGTGAGAAATATGTGTTTGCACCTGTCGACAAAGCTTCAAACAACGTTGCCATCATCTGAAAAAAACACTATATCGATGTAAAAAGAACGAACTGGCCAAGTCTAGCACTTTTAAACGTACAAATTGTGACGAGAAAACGTTCAACAAACAACATTACAATGCTACAGAAATGCTCAAAGTTCCACCTAAAGATAACACCCTACCTACTATGTACTGGATTCCTAAACTTCACAAAATCCCTACAAACATCGTTTTATTTCTGCTTCAAGTAATTGTTCTACCACAAATTTGTCCATCCATTTGACCAGTGCACTCACTTGTTTAAAGGAGTTAGTTATAAACTGTTACTATAGTGAAAAACATATAAAAACTCTGGTGTAAATTCTATTGAAGTTTAAGATAAATTGCAATCTATCGATAGAACAGTTTCATCTATTGACAGTTATTTTCTAATTGTGCACCTCTCATTGCAGGTCTTTTTCTGTTCTGTTACGAACGGGACTTTATATATATAAAAAGACTTCAGCATGGAACTATACCAAACAGTGATAATTTAATTTCTATTTTAATGATAATTGCAGGTACATTGACGATATCCCTACTATTGACAATCCCCAGTTTTTAGCTTATGTCGACATCATTTACCCAGAACTACTGAAACTTAATAAGGTAAAACGATGATTCTAAATACTGCTCTTTTCTGGATCTAAGTATCATCATTGACTTTGTTAAAATAAAAACTAATATTTATGATAAAAGTATGGTGGCATAGTTCTGCCCCCCTACATGTCAAATAATTAAGTAGACTTGTCAGATATTTATGTCAACATGTCAGATATTTATGTTGACTTGTCAGATAATTATGTTCACTTGTCAGATAAATAATTATTTCATTATGTGGTCTTTTGACCAGTTAACGCCAATTTCTGCCATCCAAAAGCCAACATAAATATCTGACAAGTCCACATAATTATCTGAAATGTCGACATAATTATCTGACAAATCCACGTAATTATCTAACAAGTCCACATGATTATCTGACAAGTCCACATAAATATCTGACAAGGCGACATAAATATCTGACAAGTCCACATGTCAACTTTCTAGATAATTATGCCGACTTGTCTGATAATTATGTCGACTTGTCAGATAATTATGTGGACTTGTCAGATATTTATGTCGACTAGTCAGATATTTATGTTGACTTCAGAATGGCAGACATTGGCGTTAGCTGGTCAATAGACCACATAATAAGATAATTTTTTATCTGACAAGTGAACATAATTATCTGAAATGTCAACATAAATATTTGACATGTTGACATAAATATCTGACAAGAGTACTTAATTATCTGACAAGTAGGGGGCAGAACTATGCCACCATATAAAAGGGATGATTTTGATTTTATTATTACTAATCTCCCCTTCCTTGGCGACAACGTTCATCTAGCTCCATCGTATGGGGTGTATATAGCTCAACTTGTACGATTCGCTCGCATTTGTTCTAGCCTTGATGATTTTAATGAGCGTAGCCTTACTCTCACATCCAAACTTTTACAACAATGTATACAGAGTTAATAAATTATTAAATACTTTTAAGAAATTTTCAGAAGATATGAACATTTGATATGACGTGACTCGCAAAGGGCATTTCACATCCTCGATATTATGGAAATGCTGTTTAAAAATGTCAGAAACTGATAAATAATCCATAAAAACTGGGAGGTAACTTACATTATTTACGTTATTTACGTAATAGTGGATATCGACGAGATATTCTGAACAAATCCGTTAAATTGGCTTTGGATTCCAGTGACCTAAAGACTTTACATATATATTGGCCTCTCACTAATACTGCTGCTGTCTACTGAAATACATGACGACTCTTTACCAAACCCTTTTTGATGTCGACATAACCTAAGTTTGAGATTTTCTTCCGTAGTGCGACAGTGTTTTACCAGCAGACTAGGTTCCTTGAGCTAGCCGACAGTTTAGCGGCGAGCACTCTTTGACCAATCTTTCTACATTACGTTTTGTCATATCTTTTTCTTTTCCAAGATAGTGATCATTGAATTAGAAGTCTACCTGTATTGGGTTTTATTCTCTACAGGGAAACGGGATAGAGAAAGGGGAGATTTGGGTACCCATAAACCGGTTTAACCCTACCAGTGACGTTTGCTATTGCCGGCTATCCTATCGTTATTTATGTTTGTCTCTTGTTTTCATTATTGTTTTTCTAGTGCAGTTTGCTTGTAAAGTGTGGCATGTGATTGTAGTTCCTGGCTACCGTAGGTGTTTACTGTTACCCTGTAATGTTTGGTTGCTGAAAACAATTTTATAATTGCTTTGTCACTTCCAAGCTACTTTTGTTTATTAACTAAAAGTGGTCATCCTCCAAAAAAATTCAGATGTTCTGAGTCCACTTATGTCTCCTCGAACGACTCAGAACATTTGAATTGGGAGGATGAAAAATGGTCTGATTTGTATGATCACTGAGGAAAAAGAGTAGAGAGTCCTTAACTAATCAACACAAACATATGTACCACTTTATCTCTCACCATTTCTTGGGAAAGTGGTCGAATAATAAAAACTTAACACGATGACCATAAATTTATTTCTTCAATAGCCCTTTACTCGAGTTACGATAAATATTAACATTTTTGATAACATTTCTAATTCATGCACTTTATCAAGTTGGTAGATAAAGAGGTCCTAAATTTCCTAATTTTTTTTTTAGATTTCTGTTCACAGCATTTATGGCAAAAGATTTATTTTGATATCGTTAGCATTTTCATTTGATAGATATGAATGATAACCGGAATCCAAGGGTATGGTACCATAACGTGACAGGAGAGTTCAAGTCTAGGAAAAGATAATACTTTATGAAAGGGCTTATGTCTGTCGGGCAGAAGTTTTAAATGCAAACTCAACTCCGATGACCAAACATTACAGAAAACTCCTAATCATATAACCACATTTATCTCGAAAATTTTATTGATTTTTTTTTTATTTTTATGATTATTATTTTCATAAAATTCTGCACGAAAATAAGAAAAATACTTACTGACCACTTGTTCATCTGATTGTAAAATAAGTGCTGAGCACACTGCTGTTGTTATGCCAACCAGTAAAACTGAACATGCAACAACACCCTTTTTGATCACAAAAGTCTTGAGAGTATGCAGTCTGCCTTGGCCATCAGAGGCTGCTTTTTCAGGGTCCTGTCCTGGTTCTGTTGTTTCCATTCTGTTACTGATGATTCTTCGTCAGTCAATTATTATGAAACTGTTTTGGGATTTTTATGTTTTTAGTAGAGGATATCACATCAAAAGCATTTTGCTATAATTCAATTTCTCTAAATGGCAGAGAAAATGTCTTTTTTTTTTAATTATAGTTGAAAATATCATTTTTTCATTATCAATGTTATGTAATGTTTTTCACATTTAAGCTTAAAAGGACATTTTTCTGATATAAAACGGATAGATGAAGCACAATAGATATCATGATTGCGTAAACAAACACTATATATGAGAAATTGAACACCATTTATTCACTAATATTAATTCATCACCACACTGCAACTTTGAGTTGCACATTTTAAATTGTTGCTCGCGTAAGGCAAACTATCACAGATGATATTTCATTTACAAAAGTCACCACATAATTGAAATCAAAAAGAATAAATGAATAGTTTCACATTTAAGGCATAACTGTTTCGTCAAAATCTTTAGGTTCTACAAGCTACCGAAATTTTTGTTCCAACTTTTTAAATAATGTTTTATAGAATTTCTGCAGATTACACATAGTTTACATACAAGGTACCGAAATTGGTTACTCATGAAATCATACGGCACACGATAGTCACAAAAGTGCGAAATGCATAGTTTGCTTATAATTAACATAATAATGTTTTCTTTTTTTTTTCTTTTTTTTTTTTGATGTTTTGGTCTTGACAAAATTATTTTGTTCCTTTCATATTAGTCGGTAATGTTTAGCATTTATAAGTCTTAAATCTATAATTTTTGCCCCGGACCCAAAATGTTAACATTCTGTATCCGGCCGGATACATAAACTGGACGGAACCAAACTTATACGGGGGGATACAACATAATAGATACCCGGACCCAAAATGTTAACATTCTGTATCCGGCCGGATACGTGCATTGGGCGGACCCAGAATTATACGACAGCGTCTTCATACACCATGTCATCATTATGTATTTTTGCAATAAATATTGATAAATCATCCTAGCTACTTTCCTAAGAAAAATTCTTCGTTGGAGTACCTATATCCAACACCTTTGTTTAGTCTTATATTCCTCGGACAGAACATGAAAATAGAGATTTATCATTCCTTGGATATGTATTTTAGTCCATTTACCCCCATCCACCCCCCCAAAAGCATAATGTTTTAGATTTGAACGTGTTTAGTTTGCTCAAAGAGAAGTCAAATCGGATCGAACAGACTTTTCAATTAGCCATGAAGGGAGTAAATGCACATGAGACAAAGCTTCTACAAACATATGGTAAATAAATGCAATGGAACAACGCATTTATTGTTGTTCTTCATCTTGAAGTCTTCTTTGTAATACAATACTATACATATAACATAAGAGGATACAGAAATTAGTCAAAGAATGAGATTCATCATCTATTTCGTTCGTTTGCATTGTCCCTTGGTGTTCGTTGAGACTGAAAATCATGAACAAAATTTAAAGAAATGCCCCCCCCCCCCACAGGAATAATAAAATGTTTGCCGTATATTTATTTAAACTTCTTTTATTGTTACAAGTTAATACATCTTATAGACTCCTTCACTTTTTCCACATAATAGACCATAATACAGTGATACAATACAAATACATATGTCAGTAAATATTCTTTAACGATTAAAAGAATCTAAATATGAATGTTACTTTATGCACAACAAGTTAAATATAACAAAAATGTATCACTTAGAAAGTAAAGGGGGGATACAAAATACCGAAGTTACTGTGAATTTATCGGAGTGTTTGTGACCATCCTATGTAAAATGAATAGATTTCTTGATAATGCTGCACAGAAAGAAAATACATGTACTTCTTCAAAAGAGAGCAATCCACTGCCAAAGTAAAATTTCAATATCAATTTAAGTAAAATCGATTTTCTAAATATTTCGGCAAGTTGGCATTTTTAGAGAGGACATTCAATAAGAAAACGAATAACGTCAACCAATATCTTACAAGAAATGTCTACATTGACAACTGAAATTAACAAGGTTAAATATGTAAAGATCAGCATTAAGGTTACTCGACCTCCGGACTCGACGAATGGCGTATTGGATGTAAATACATGTACCGCCGGAGAAATAGTACCTGATATCGTTGATTCATCTAAGTTTGTTTAAAGATATCGATGAGGAGATTTTTGCAATGACATCTTTTCTGAATTTGAAAAAAACATATTGTTTTTGTATTATAAAAACAGAAGTAAAGAAGAATCTATGGGCACCATCTCCATGATCTCGGGAAGCGTATATGACACAAATAATTAGAATAATAGTGTTTCACAGTTGGAGACAACGGATATGGTTGATATGAACACGGGTGTAAATTAATCTGTAAATAAAAACGAAAAAACTTGTTTAATTACTATAATATAAAACATCTTTACGTCTACTCATAAATTTTCAATAGAAATGACCATACTTGAGATCAGATCATCATCAAATCAAAATAAAAAAAAAATATATGATCATTCAAAAGTTCTTTAATAGAAATCAGTCCCTGTGGAAAATTTTGAAGTTTCGGTCCGAACTGTCTTTAAAGATTCCTTTTTACTTATTGCTGGAATGAACATTTCCTTTACTGTCTGTGACCTTTCAATGGTAATAGCTGTTTGGTCGCTATCAGACAAGGTCGCAATGGAAGGGGAGGTTTTGTGCGCCATTAAACCGATTTAACCCACCATTTCTTTTGAAATGTTTGAACAAAGTCAAGACCATGGCGGTTGACATTATTTCTGGTGGTTTTGTAACCTACTTTGTATATTTGCCTCCTGGACTTGGCTTTCATCCCATTTAAGTTCATGAATGTTAAAATTCACCATCTGTTTTAATCTATTAAAAAATTCCTTAAAATACATGGACGTGGATTTCCGTATTTTCGTGTGTTATTTTTTTATTATTTTATTTATTAATTTATTATTCTTTTGTAAGTGCGACTGTTTGAAGAGTTCGGATATGAAGGAAGAGTATTTGTTATGTTTCGAAATGGCCTTCTTGAGTTCCCGTTTGCTTTAACTTCTTCCTTAAATTTGCCAATGTCATCTACACCTCGAACCATAGTTGCTTCAAGTAACTTGCCTTCTTCAACTTCAAATAACAAGTTTTGAATGAATATGACAGTGGCTGTTGAGATTTTTCTCTGATCGGAAAAGATATATTCCAGGTGACATCGACCTGCTGAGAACACCTATGTGACAATTAATGTAATATGTATTAGTCCATGGGCTGGAATAACCCCCGAGCACCCCCCACTTCCCAACCCCACCCATTTTTTTAAGTCCGCATACATCCCCTCTTCAAAATAAAACATGTTAACACGAGCATAACCTGCACGCACTGGTGGAACAGGGCCCATTTTTAGACCCACCTACCGAAATTTTGGAAAATTTTGTTTTTCGTTCAAGTTTTTCTTTCAGTTGCTTCAAAATGTTGACTAAATGCTTACCAGTTATAAAAACGATGTATCAAATGATTGCTTATTGTATGAGCTTTACAAAGAACCCAAATTTTTACAATTTCTATGCCCAATACGTTCCATAGCGCCATTAAACGTACCCCTACCCCTATGAAATATTGAGGAAAATTTAGATATTTTCATTGAAATTGCGTAAGTTTGATGGTCTAAAGAACCCGAAGTGCATCTCGATTCCCAATTCTGAAAATTGTTTTTAGTTTTTCAATCTATTTTTTTGAATATAAAACATGTTAACATAATGTTAACATATTTTTAATGACCAAAGTGTTATTTTCAAATAGACAAAATAAATGGATCTTTGAATATTTCCGATTTTGACTAAGTTTTGTCATTCTTTTGCCAAATATTACTTTTCAGTAAACAAATATCATTTAAAGCAGGTATCAAATGAAAGCTCATTATATTTGCTTTACAACTATTACAAATAATGGCCATTCTTATGTAATTCAAACATCATACATCAAGAAAACGTACCCCTACCCCAACAAATTTACTGTAAAATTGTCATTTTTTTTTGTCTATGTTCGCATAAAAATAACCATAACACGCAAAATGTGTGATGTATATGACAATGTTTTATCAATTATACCATTATTTCGTATTTAAACAGCCATTTGTTGCCTTAAACTCTATATTTTGCCTGAAATTGATGAAAAATGGGAATTTTCAACATTTCAGATTTGCCCAAATTTCACTGTTAAATCGTTAGATATTCCAAATGTGGAGGATATATCTGCAGATATGCCAATTTATTGTCCCAAGCGATACATTAGATGTCTGAAAACATTGTTAAGAAAAACAAGAAGTGTCTGATGTGACTCAAAGTACCGAAAATCTTACTCCTACCCCAACAGATTTTCCCTAAAATTGTCAATTTTTGTCTATGTTCGCAACAAATTAACTCGAACACGCCAAATGTGTGTTGAATATGACAATGTTTCATAAATTATGCCATAAATTTCGTATTCTAACAGCCATTTGTTGACTTAAACTCAATATTTTGCCTGAAATTGATGAAAAATGGGAATTTTCAACATTTCAGGTTTGCCCAAATGTCACTGTTAAATCGTTATATATGCCAAATCTGGAAGATATATCTGCAGATATGCCAATTTATTGTTCTAAGCGATACATTAGATGTTTGAAAACATTGTTAAGAAAAACAAAAAGTGTTTGATGCGACTCAAAATACCGAAAATCTTACCCCTACCCCAACAAATTTCTTTAAAATTTTTGTCTATGTTCGCAACAAAGTAAGTCAAACACGCAAAATGTGTGTTGAATATGACAATGTTGCATGAATCATATCACGATTTTGTAATTTATCAGCCATTTGTTGACTTAAACTTAACATTGTGCCCGAAATTGATGAAAAATGGGATTTTTCAACATTTCAGATTTGGCCAACGTTCACTGTTAACCTGTTATATATGACAAATCTGGATGATATATCTGCAGATATGCCAATTAATTGATCTTAGCAATACATGAGTTGTCTTAAAACAGTGTTTAGAATATCAAGGGGTGTTTAATGTGACTCTGAATACAGAGAATCTTACCCCTACCCCAACAAATTTTCCCTAAAATTGTCAATTTTTTGTCCAAGTTCGCATAAAAATAACTAGAACACTCAAAATGTGTGTTATATATGACAATGTTGCATGAATTACATCATGATTTGGTATTTTAACAGCCATTTGTTGATTAAAACTCAATATTTGGCCCAAACTGATGAAAAATGGGAATTTTCAACATTTCAGATTTCTCCACAGTTCATTGTTAAATCGTAATATATGTCAAATCTGGAGGATTCATCTGCAACTATGCCATTTAATTGTTCTAAGCGATACATTAGATGTCTAAAAACACTGTTTTGAAAAACAAGGAGTGTTTAATGTGACTCTAAATACCGAAAACCTACCCCTACCCCAACTAATTTTCCCTATGATAGTCATTTTTTTACTATATTCGCACAAAAAGAACCAAAACAAACAAAATCTGCATTGAATATAACAATGTTGCATAATTTCTATCAAGATTTGTCATTTTAAGTCCCACTTGTCAGCTTAAACTTAATATTTTGTACAGAATTGATGAAAAATGGGGATTTTCAGCATTTCCGATTTGTCCAAAATTCACTTTTAAATAGTTATATGTGGCAAATCTGGAGGATCTATATGCAGATATTCCAATTCATTGTTCTAAGTTATAGAAAAACAATGTTTAGAAGAACAACGAGTGTTCAATGTGACTCTAAATTCCGAAAATTTTACCCCTGCCCCAGGAAAATGATGCTTAAAAATCCCCAGAATATGTATTTCTGTACATTTATATGAACAAAGCATACTAATGATTTACTTTCTTTAAAAAAATGCATTCTTTATATCGCAATATGCAATTTTAACGCCAATATATGGCTAAAATTGTATATTTTGGGCGATTTTCGTGAAAAATGGGATTTTTCAGCATTTCGGAATTTTACAAGATTCGAAGTTTAATTGTTGTATAACTGCCCATCAACCACACACATGATCTTATTTGTGATATATGGGAGTCTTTGTGTATTTTGGTATTTGAAATTATATGCTATTGGACCTTTATACAATGTTTAAGCTTTTCAAGCTGAATAAAATGAAATAAATTGTGTTGAATATTTGTGGTAAGGGCTTATATGTTTGTAATTTATGAGACTGTAGATATTCTAAAAAATGTTTAAAAACATATATTCTTATGGCTTAGATATAATGAAAGGATATCGAATCAACATTTTGAAGTTATATATCAATTTCATGAAGTATTTGAATCTCAAAGTCAAAACAGCAGAAATTCAGAAAAACGGAAAATTCCCATTTTGCATACAATTTCGAGCAGAAGAATAAAAAAAGACACCTCTTAAAAAGTTTAAATCTACTTAAATGATCTTCTGCACGTAAGCTTTAGTGAAACACGCACTAGAATTCCAATAAAACATTATTCTTTAATCATTTAGCGCCTGAATATTTCATATTTTCCTTAATTTTTAGGGGGAGGGGTGCTAATTTTCACATTTCTGAACCTAAAATACGCCTGAAACTAAAATGTTTGCACACGATTTGTTGCTAACATATCATAAATCATTATTACATCGACAATTTTTAAATATATATTCAGATTTTTACGACCATAAAGTCAGAAAGATGAAATGGTGAAAAAATCGAAAATTCCCATTTTTCAAAAATTTTATACCGAAAATCAAAATTTTATGGACATTAATGGTTTTATTTTCCAACATTGTATCACAACAGATAAGTTAGGCATAAAAATTAGATCAAATGACGAGGGTTGTTTATCTGAAAGGAACTGACAGCCTAAAATTGTCATTTTCGCATTTTTTTTGCAGGGGGAGGGGTACATTTTGCATCCCCAGATCATAAAAATGGCGTAAAGTGTCCAAATTTGAGTTCATTGTAAAGGATATTAAATTAGCTTTAATTTGGTACCAAATTTCACTACATATTACTTATAATTAAATAATTATGGAGCTTAAAAGATGAAACTTAGGTTAAAACGAAAATACAAGAATTTTTCGCGGTGTACT